>SZWC01007036.1:5928-35233 GCA_023375785.1 Penium margaritaceum
ACTGGGGCAGCTGGCCCGGATGGACCAGCGGACGCGACTGGGGCAGCTGGCCCGAAGGGATCAGCGGACGCGATTGGGGCTGCTGGCCCGTAGGGACCAGCGGACGCGGCTGGGGCAGCTGGCCCGGAGGGACCAGCGGACGCGACTGGGGCTGCTGGTACGGAGGAACAGCGGACGCGACTGGTGCAGCTGGCCCGGAGGGACCGGCGGACGCGACTGGGGCTGCTGGCCCGGAGGGACCAGCGGACGCGGCTGGGGCAGCTGGCCCGGAGGGACCAGCGGACGCGACTGGGGCAGCTGGCCCGGGGGGACCAGCGGACGCGACTGTGTCACCCGGACGCGGTAGGACAGAGGACGGACTCACCACTCCCCCACGCGACGGGATAGACACAGACGAGCCGGAGCGAATGAGGTCACGAGGAAACAGGTCCTCGAAGAAGAGGGCATCCCGGGACTCGATGATGCAGTGCCGGGAGGGGTCCCAGAAGCGCCAGGCCTTGGACTGACGAGAGACACCGAGGAAGGTGCAGGGACGGCCGCGGGGGGAGAGCTTGCAATCTTGCTGCGGAACGGGCAGCCAGACAATGGCGACACAACCCCAGACGCGAGCGGGGCGTAGGTCAGTGCGCTGACCGCACCAATGCTGGTACGGCGTGGACTGACGGGGAAGGGGACCGTGGGGAATCTGGTTCCAGACCCAGGTCATGTAAGCCATGGCTTCAAAGTAGAAGCCCTCGGAGAGACCGGACTCGACACGCATGGTGCGGACGACGTCAGCCATGGTCCGGTTCCACCGCTCTGAGACACCGTTCTGGGCGGGTGTGTAGGGCGCCGACGTCTCGTGGTGGATGCCGCGGGAGGCGAGGAAAGTCGTAGCCTCACCCATGTACTCGCCACCGCGATCGGAGCGAAAGCGGCGAAGGGAGCGGCCACACGCGCGCTCTGCGAGGACAAGCCAGTCCTGGATGGCCCGGGCGACATCGCTCTTCTGCCTAAGACAGAAGACCCAGCGATAGCGAGAATAGTCGTCCGTGAGGGTGAGGACATAGCGGCCGTGCTCGCCGACTGACTCGGTGGGGAGAGGGCCCATGACATCCGAATGGACAAGGTCGAGAGGGGCGGATGCACGGGAGTCAGACAAGGGGTACGTGGACCGGTGCATCTTCCCCTGAGCGCAGTCAATGCACTCAGTGGGGCACGGGAGAGGGAACGTCTCCGGGTCAAGGCCAGAGGCAGGCCGGGTGCGAAGCATGCTGTCCACAGCGGCAGAGTGGACGTGGCAGAGGCGGCGGTGCAAGAGGNCCTAAGACAGAAGACCCAGCGATAGCGAGAATAGTCGTCCGTGAGGGTGAGGACATAGCGGCCGTGCTCGCCGACTGACTCGGTGGGGAGAGGGCCCATGACATCCGAATGGACAAGGTCGAGAGGGGCGGATGCACGGGAGTCAGACAAGGGGTACGTGGACCGGTGCATCTTCCCCTGAGCGCAGTCAATGCACTCAGTGGGGCACGGGAGAGGGAACGTCTCCGGGTCAAGGCCAGAGGCAGGCCGGGTGCGAAGCATGCTGTCCACAGCGGCAGAGTGGACGTGGCAGAGGCGGCGGTGCAAGAGGCGGGTATGCTGAGGAGAGAGCGTACTGGTGACAAGCACATGGCCTGTGGCGGCCGACGAGGAGGAGGCGGGAGGAGAACAGGAGAGACGAGGAACATGCCACAGGTTGCCACGGGCGGTGGCGTGCAAGACGACAAGACCAGACGGACGCAACGACACAGTGGCAACACCACGCGAGTGAACTACATCCATGCTCATGCGGTCAAGGGCAGTCACGGACAGGAGGCTGAGCTCTAGGCCAGGGACGAAGAGGACATCGGTGAGGAAGACGTCACCGGCAGGACCACGAAAACGAACGACGCCAACACCACGGACATGTAACACCTGGCCGGAACCTATCCGGACACCGGAGACATCGCCGACAGGACCGAGCATACTGAAGGCCTCACGAGAGGCCGTCATGTGATGCGTGGCCCCGGAGTCGTAGCAGGGTCCTGGACCGGGGTCGCGAGATCGCTAACGGTCACATGGCAGCAGGCGAGGGACGCGGACGCGGTGGACGGAGGCGCGAAACGGGACTGCCAATCGTCAAGCCAAGCAACATCGTCAAGAAGAGAGGCGGAAGAGCCTACGGGCGACGATGAGACAGACGCGGAAACGGGACACAACCGCAGCTCAGTCTCAGTCATGCAGGGTTGGGCAGGAGGGCAGGAGGTGATGCAACTCACACTTCCCTGGGGAGAAGGGCGAGGCAGGTCGAGCTGGAGCGCGATGAACTGCTCCAGCTGACGCTCACGGGAGGAGGGCCCGGGAGCGTAGACGGAATGCGGAGTGACGGTGCCGGAGCCCGGGTAGTAGGAGGACTGCGCCGGTGAAGGGAGCGGAGACGCCGTCGGCTGCGGGTAGTACTGCTGCGGTGCAGGTGTCTGCGGGACAGGCGGAGCTGCCGGAGTGGTAGAGCCGCTGGACGAGGTCAAGGTGGAAGGGCCAGCAGCGGCGACGGCGGCAGATGCGAGACGGCGCTCCCGCTGGCGCCGCATGGTAGCGATGACGCGCGCCTCGTCTGTCGGGAGAGGGCACGTGTACCACCCGTGCCCGGGCTGACCACAGTTGTGGCAGACCGGCGGCAGCGGTTGCTACTGCTGCTGCTGCTGTTGTTGCTGCTGCCGCTGCTGCTGCTGCTGCTGCTGTTGCTGCTGCTGCTGCTGCTGCTGTTGCTGCTACTGCTGCAGCTGCTGCTGCTGTTGCTGCTGCACTGCTGCTTCTGCTGCTGCAGCAGCTGCTGCTGTTGCTGCAGCTGCTGATGCTGCTGCTGCGGGTGCTGCAGCTGCTACTGCTCGTGATGCGAGCTGCAGCAGCAGCTGTGCCTGCTACTGCTACAACAGCGAGCTGCTGCAGCTCGCTGCTTCAGCTGAGAGCTGCTGCAGCTGCTGCGGGCTGCAGCAGCTGCTCGTTGCAGCTGCTGCGGGCTGCAGCAGCTGCTCGCTGGAGCTGCAGGCTGCTGCAGCGGGGGTGGGGGATTTTTTGTGTTCGCCCTTTTTTTTTCGTTTTTGTTTTATTTTTTTTTCTCTTGTCACAGCGGGCAGCAGCCCGCTGTCTGGTGCGAGCAGCGGGCTGCTGCTCGACCAGCAGCAGCGAGCTGCTGCTCGCTGGCAGCAGCGGGCTGCTGCTCGCTGTTCGCTCGCTACGAGCAGCGGGCAGCAGCAGCCGCGGCCGGCAGCTACTGCTGCTGCTGCTGCTACAGCTGTCAGCTGCTGCAGCCCGCTGCTGCTGCTGCACGCTGCTGCAGCTGCTGCGTGCTGCTGCTGCTGCGTGCTGCTGCTGCGGGCTGCTGCAGGCGGCTGCTGCTGCGGGCTGCTGCTGCTGCTGCTGCACGCTGCTGCTGCTGCACGCTGCTGCTGCTGTTGATGCAAGCTGCTGCTGCTGCGGGCTGCTACTGCTGTTGCTGCGAGCTACTGCTGCTGCTGCTGCGAGCTGCTGCTGCTGCAGGGTGCTGCGAGCTGCTGCTTCTGCCTGCTGCTGCTGGTGGTGCCAGTCACTGCACCTGGGTGACATTGCCGCATGCGTCGTCGCCCACAGCCGTCAGACGCCGCCTGCCGCTCACCTCCTCGCGTCACGCGTGGGGGTCAGTGCTGCCGAAAAATTTCGGCAGCATTTCCCCTGGCCCAGTGGCCGTGGGAAAAATTCTGACGCCGCCACCAGGAGGGTCAATGCTGTCGGAAAAAATCCGGCAGCATTTCCCCTGCACTGGCGCGTATGGGAAGTCCGCCGGCGTTGTCTGGCACCTGTTCGCCAGTCTTCTGCTGCTGCTGCTACGCTCTGGCTCTGATACCAAGCTGGAAACTATGCAGCATGTTGGGGCAGCAGCGTTGTTGATGCAGCGTGCGGGCTTCCACGCTCGTTGCTTAAGTCAGCTGCCCCCTCAGTCTGCTGCTCTAGAGTCTAAGTCTGGAAGCTCTGGGTTTTGTTACTCAGAAACGCGCGCGCCAGAGTNACCAGGAGGGTCAATGCTGTCGGAAAAAATCCGGCAGCATTTCCCCTGCACTGGCGCGTATGGGAAGTCCGCCGGCGTTGTCTGGCACCTGTTCGCCAGTCTTCTGCTGCTGCTGCTACGCTCTGGCTCTGATACCAAGCTGGAAACTATGCAGCATGTTGGGGCAGCAGCGTTGTTGATGCAGCGTGCGGGCTTCCACGCTCGTTGCTTAAGTCAGCTGCCCCCTCAGTCTGCTGCTCTAGAGTCTAAGTCTGGAAGCTCTGGGTTTTGTTACTCAGAAACGCGCGCGCCAGAGTTAGCGCCAGAAAGCAGCTGAAAAGTGACAATGACTGAATAGGAATGAAGAATGAACAACAATGGGAGACCCCTCCAAGTTCTAGGCCCCCCCCCAGCTCTGTAGAGCTTGTTACTCAGTTCATCAGCCAATCAGAAAATAGCTCAGTTCAGGCTGGCAGGTTTTCTCGGTGAGGCCTGCCAGGCAGCCGACAGCCCAAAACCCGGGCGTCGTCTGTTTTGCCTGAAAACTGGACCATACCATAATACCGACGCTGCAAACGCAGCCGTGCGGTCGGAATCTGCTAGAAAAATAGTAGCGAGGAGTTATGGCAGCCTAAACCCAGATAGTGCCCACAATGGTTTATGCTGCCAAACAGGGCCATGCAACATGCAACTGGGACCCTAGGCAGTGCATGACGATGCAGACGCGATGGACGCGCTGGACGCATGCAAGCAGCAACTGCGGTGTCAATGACCGCCGGCAGCACGACCGCCGAGGAGGCCTGCCGATGGAGCTGAGCGCGTCGCCGGAGAGAGGAGGCTCCAGCGAACTGCGAGAAGACCTCAGCGTGCGTCGGCTCCACCGGACGACACTCCATCAGCGTCGAGTCTCGCCGTCAGTCATCTGCACGCCGATGTACACAAGCCGGGAGGACACAACAGAGCACAATGAGAGATGCGAAAAAACCAACAGAGAGAAGGAAATTTATTGCCTTAGTTGAACTTAAGAGACACTTTGGAACATCTTATCTTGTTGAACGAACATGTTGAGAGTTGCATTTCTCCATGGATTATACTGTGTTGGGCGAAGAGTGGATACGACCTCTTAAAGCTTGGGTGTGAGTGCATCGCTCTGACTTGGGAGGCCAGAGTTGAGGTCCCATATGTGAAGACTTTGTCTAGGCCGCTCTTGGGTCGGGCTGGCCAGGGCTTGAGGTCCGAAATTGGCAACTGCCATGGGAGCTTGCGAGGCTGGTAGGATGGCAAAGCTGGCTAGAAACAACTAGAAGAATGCATTCTACAAAAAACTTTAAAACCTGCTTTTCTGGGATCTTAAAGGACTGTGTTGTAATATACCCATCGTTCCGCTCCATAGATCAATGGTGTCCATAATCCAAAACAGAAAGACAGCAGTGTCCATAGTCGAAAACGATATGACAGTGGTGCCCATATTTTTAGGGTTCGGTCACGATAAACCAATTTTTCGGAACTATACAACAGATATGCCAATGTCACACACAAAACAACGCATGTGACAATGTCGCACAAAATATAACGCATATGCCAATGTAGCACAGAAAATAACGCATATGACAATGCCATACATAAAATAATGCATATGCCAACGTTACACAGAAAATACCTTAGGAATCCATAAACGCTAAAAAATGTCATGTTCCCGCCACATACCATGTAGCATAGATGCATGACATGATTTTTTTCATTCACTATGTCTCAGACAGATGCACCTATAGCCTACGAGCCATTTTTAGAATTAAAATTGGCGTTTTAGTATAGTTCCCGGGTTTCAGGGGCTCGAGACCGATGTCTCGACGAGTTGAGGTCCAAAAACAGTCTCGGGCTAGAGTCTAGTTCGACTCTAGCCCGGATTCGGTCCATGGGCCGGATTTAAGGCAAGAGGAGTGCCGCGATCGAAGATCCATCGCGTCACTCCTCCTCCCCTCTAGTTGGCCGCTAGGGTCCTGTTCCCACATGGATGTGCTACGTGGAACGACAGGCTTTTAGGTTGCATGTTTATAAAAATGCCCTATGACGACTACGTCCATTTGTGGCGCACTTCGTCTCAGTCAAAAGGGCTGAGGCGACCATTTGCCCATCCTCCTTGGACTACACATTCTGAGGGACTAAGTTTTGGGTTCAAGAGTTAGTCGCAAAACGGACCACGTCCATTATAGTGGCATCAGAGCCAGAGCTTTCGCTGAATGAATGACGAGGGATGGAGGCTGTCGATTTCATTTCTCTAGAACGAGATCAATGGATCGGTCCCGTACGCGCAGCCTTGTCAAGCGATGAGCCGGTAGCTCTCGCTCCGAGCACTTCGCTCACCCGCTCACCCGATGAAAAAAAAAAAAAAACCGAACGGCCGATAACCGTGAGCAAACGCCGCCCGACAGGCGGCTAGCTCTTGCTTGGTCACCTGTCGTTGACCCGAGAGCCCAGTGTCACCGGTCTCACCGGTTCCTTCACAATCGAAGACGGCAAGAGAGGGGGGTGAAACCCCGCTCCCCTTTCCACCGGTAGAAGTGGGTGGTTCTCCCCCCTCCCTCACCCTTAAGGCGCCGGCTACCCCAGAGAAGGGAGAGACGGGGAGGAGGGTGCACTCCCCTCTCTCACTCCTCTCACGTGCCGAATGCACTAGAGAGGGAGAGAGGGAGCGGTACACCCCCTCCCTCTCCTCTCAGGCGCGGACTGCGCCAGAGAGGAAGAGAGGGAGCGGTACACCTCCTCCCTCTCCTCTCAGGTGCCGACAGCGCCAGAGAGGGAGAAAGGGAGCGGTACACCCCCCTCTCTCTCCTCTCATGCTCCGACAGCGTTAGAGAGGGAGAGGAGTGGTAATCGCTCATATCCCCCTCGCCGAAAGCGCCGATTACGCCGACGAGGAGGAGATGGACGAGTCCCCCTCTCCCGCTCGCCCATTGCGCTGATGCCGCCCAGGGGGAGGAGACGGGCGAGCCCCCCCCTCTCCCCCTCGGCCATGGCGTCAACTGCGCCGACGGGGGCGGATAGGGGGCGTTGCCCCCCCCCTCCCCCCCCCTATTTCACGTGGGCTGACATCCAAGGAGGAGGAAAGGGGGTGTCTCCCACTCTCCCCGCCCTCTCTTGAAAGCCGCCAGCCCGTGGGGGGGAGAAAAGGGGAGAGTCCCCCTTCATCCTCTCTCACGCGGGCCAACGGCCAAAGGGGGAGGAGAGGGGATGTCTGCCACCCCCCCCCTCCCCTCGCGTAGCCGACGGTCCAAGGGGGAAGGAGTTGAGGCATCGTTCCGTCACCCCCCCCCCCAGAGGGCTGAGAGCCCAAGGGGGAGCCGAGGAGTCGACCTCTTTCTCCTTCCCACCCCCTCTGACAAGGGCTGACAACCCAAGGAGGAAGGAGGCGAGGAAGTTTCCTCAGTCCTCCCCACCACCAGAGGGCATCACCCGGCACAACGGCTCAACACTATCAGTAACCTTTTTCTGTTGTGGGTGCCGTGCGCAAGTAGCGCAGTGGGTAGAAAGAAGTGCGGAGACATAGTGTTAAGAGTTCAAATCCACCATCATCCTAAGAGGCGGGAACTCTTCTCCTAAAATTCCACATGTTTTGGACCCGGCCGGTTCCACATGAAACGGAGGACAGTTCCTTCGTTAAGCGTCTGTTTTTCACGCCGTCAAAACCTATTTGAAGCTCAGCTTGAGCTCTAACTTTAGATTTGAATTTGTAACCTTTTATAAAAAGGCTATAAATCTCTAAGTGCCACTAACACTGGAGGCGAGGACGATTTCCTCAGTTGGACCCGTGGTCTGGCCTTGTTGGTCGTGGGTTCACCGCTGTAAAAAGCGGCATGGGGCTCATTATAGGCTCTAAAATTTATTGAGAAGTTTCATAATCATTTCCTTCAATGATTTGCTGTTCATAGGAAAAAGGGAATACCGACAGTTTTCCTAACACACCACCGGGTGACGTTTGAAAGATTTCAAGCATCAAACAAAAAGGCACTTGATGTGCCATAATTTTGTTCATTTTTCATAGATCCTCAAGTTGAGGAATTCTATGTTACCTTTTTACAAAAAACTTTCAAAACGGTGACAGTGTTTGTGGCCGAACCCGAGTGTGTGGTCAAGTTGACCATGGGTTTTGACGCACAATTCTAAAAGCTCTGGTTGAGCTCTTCCGAAAATCAGTAGTTCTTATTTTCTTTTCCTTTTCCAATCTGAAGTACAAAAAGGAGGGAAATTGACAGTTTTCCGTGTGGTGAACGGAATTCCCTTGGAGATGCTTCAATGCAAGAAGTTTAGCACCGGCAGTGCCTAAACTCATATGAATTAACCTCATAGTTTGGGGTATTTTGTGACAAACCCCGGAAAGGTTGACTGTTGAAAAGTCATGGCATGGATCAATATTGGTTGTACATGCGCTAAACATTTTTGTTTACGCAAAACGACGACTACAACATGCACCGGGTTTCAAAACCACAATGGTGACGTGCATCGAGATGGGTTCTCGACGAAGACTAATGAAAGGACCAAACGTGCTACGACCACTCAACAACCCATCTACTCATCGGAACAATGCGAAATGTGCGAGTTGCACAAAACGAGTGCCAATTGCACGTTCATACGGGCATCGACCACGTCATCAACGTAAGTGTCGACTGCACTACTGGCAACAGCACACGTGGTGGTTGCACAACTTTTGACGGTGTTGAACACTGAAAAAGTGCTAGTTGCACTTTGATCACGGATGCCGGATGCATTCGTGATGCTAGTGCCGAACGCACTTTTCATGGTCTACAAAGATGCGACCAAAACAAATGTCGATTGCATATCCACATCGGTGCCGAGTGCACCAAGGATACTGGATTAGTCATTTGTGCTTGGATTTCTTGTTGAAGGAAGATGTGAGTGCTGATTGTACTCAACACGCACGCGATGGTGAGAATCTCCACTTGAGGGCCAATCCCACAAAATTGCCAAGTGCCGGTCGCACTGGGAGCATGACCAACATCGGAGATGCAATTGTAGCATTCACGCGAGTGCCGAATGCACAATCCCCGTGAGCGCTAAATGCATGGCCGATGGGTGCGTCGGTTGAATCGAGACGAGTGCTGAATGCACCACTGTCATAGGCATCGCTTGCTCGATTGACAGAAGTTGTGGGTTGCACTTTTGTCATGGGTGCCGAATGCACCACTCGTGCGACTGCCGAACGCACTATGGCTAAGAGTTCCAACTGGACTAGCTATGCTAGTGTCGATGGTACAACACATGTTATAGGATGCGGACCAATCGCACCAATAACATGGAACCTGATCGCACCCCGTTGTATCAACTAGAAAAATTAAGCAACCGTTGCCTTGTCGTGCTAGCTTGCAATAGACCACCAAACGAAAGCATACGATCTATGCGCGAAGTGGTTCTACAGTCAAGTGCGGCAAGCGCATTACTTGAAGCGCCAAAAACGTCGTTTGACGTTTGCAAGGCATTGCGACGATGTGGAGGACGGTCATACTGTCGAATTCTTTAAACAGAAAATCAACAAGCATGTCCGGAAACAATCACGGACGATTGTGGTGATCAGATGTATGCCCAAACAGTGTACAAACAACACAACAATCTCGGTCATCACCGTCAGTGACGTCCATTTGAGGTTAAAAACTTCACTTTGCCGATAGGAGTTTGGAAAGGTACTTCCGAAAGAAGTACAAACCGGATTCTTACGGATAAATCACAGTGTGACAAGGATGATTTCCGCAAATCTGGACCATGCAAACGGTGGGCGAACTCCTCCGCATCCATAGATGGAACGTGCTACAAAAGCCCGGTCGGTTGAGTAGCAGTTCCAAAACATGTACGGCTTGCATGACCACAGGAGGTGTCGGAGTCAATACACTTTTCAATGGATCATGGTATGCGGTTCATGTCGCTGTACTTCAGCCACATGAAAATGGGTACACAACATGCATGAAAAACGTGCACAACATGCACACAAACCTTATCCACTATCCGTTGGTGTGTCAATCAGGACATCAAGTTAAAGATACGTTGGACAGACAATATCACAACAATTTTGTGACATTTGAACAAGCTGACAATATCAACTGATGTCTTGGATGAGTATGGCGACACCATTTCACCAAACAAGTAGTTTGGTGGGTGCACGACATGTGCTACGACAGTCGCATGTCCCATGCGACTGTCATAGCATGGGACATGCTACGACAGTCGCTCAAAGGCAATTGCAATCGTTTCATGACTAAGCCCATGTTATGACTGTGTCATTAGATGTGAATCAGACCTGGTGTGTAAGCACGTCAACTTCAATCCTCGAGGATTGACATCGTGCTGCTTGTACACAGTGTGTACTGGATGTAGTACTGGATACATGTTGTAGTACCTTTCGGAGTTTCTGTTCACAATAATTCATGGCCGGTGCAAACATCGGTCCGTGATTGAACGTGTCAAGGATGATACCCTTGAATAAACTCTCAATGGCACAACCATTGACACCCTATCACTCGGTGAGTGATGGATACATGTTGTAGTACCTGACTGGTACGGACGATAAAAATGTACATGAGTGTACTCTCAACCCTGTTCAGAGGACAATGATTATTGTCAATTGGGGTTGTAAATGCGTCAGAAAGGGGCGGAGACTCTTCGATGGGTCCTCAACAATGTGAGATGCCGCAGTGCAATGGTCGAAGATCGCAAGAATCAATTTTGGCGTATGACAAGTTTGACCGAATGTTGAATGTGAACAAATTTGAAGGCGACACCTTCAGTCTTCTATCAATAGATGAGTGAATATGTCATGGACATTGATAGACAAAAGTGTGTGAACCGATGTCGGTGACATGAGTTCACCCACAGTTCTGTGAAAATTCCATTTCAAAGAAAACGAGCGACACTCCTTTTCTACTAATGGAGTTCCAGCATTCTATGATGATCTAAACGCATTGTGAGTGGAGAGAGTGCACCCACTCTCTCCCAACGCAGTTTCCACGTGTATCTATAAACCAACTACGACATAGTTGGGATCACAAAAGGTCTGGGTTTTGTGTCTAAAGCTTATGACCATGGAAACTACCTATAAGACGATAGCTTTATGCTAACAGCGTGTTAGCATCTACATATTGGTGGTCTGACCGACCACATAACGAGTCATAATCACCATTGAAACAAAACAACGGACAGTGTGTCGTAACCAAATGTTCATGTGAAAGGACCCTTCAAGATGGACCTCGAGAAACGATGTTTCTCATCGGATTCTTCCGATGTTTTAAGAAACGCCTCAAAGTGATGGCATTGTGACACGGTACACTAGTCGTGTACGTCACGCCCTTCAAACATCATGCGGATGGATTCTGGTCATGCCAAATATATGGTATAGCACCGCCTATGAGATATCAATATGCAAAATAAATCCAACATCTGATTTTTTGGAACCCAACCCATCTCTGAGAGAGATCATAATGACTACCCTACTGATTCTTGATTTCGATATTAATGGTTTTTCCTCTCAACGGATTTCGTCGATTTTTTTTTATCGCCGAATTCATAGGATACAGGAAACAATTTCAAAATGCATCCGTCAAGTTTAAGAACCTACCAACACATTTTGTTTTCCTGGGTGCATGGTACTTTGTTATGTTCTTATGGTACCTTGCTGATTTGGGTTTAGGTCCTTTTGGCAATTGGATGGGATCGATGAATTCAAGTCACGTCCGCACACTTAGATGTGCAGCCGCACCTGGCAAGCTCTCGGCCATTTGGACGTTCCAGCGTTCGCACGCGCGAACGTTCAAACGGCCAAGAGCATGCCAGCTGCCTCATTGGAATGCTCTCTTGCTCTCGCCTCCCCGTTGGCTCGCTGCCCTGCTGTCCTATTGCCTGGCTGCCCTGCTACCCCGCTGTCCCGCTCGCCTGCTCCCCCTCAGACGTGCCGATGAAGATCCCCTTCGTCGAAATTAGCAGTCACGGAATAAATGAACTCGACCCGACGCCGAAATCAAGGGTCCACCATGCATTTTTTGAACGAATTTAAAAGAATCAGGAAATAAATTGAACCCAATTTTTTTGAACGAATTCATGGATCATTAAATTAGAAAATACTAAATAATAGAATTCATAAATCACTACGGTACTGTGTAGTCAAACCATGCTTCACTGACCCAAAAGATTGTGGTGAAGTGACTCAAGCCCCTTGGTTTTGGGGATGGTTTAGTTGATGTACATTGCCGAATGCAAGTACAATACGTTTTTTGATGTCGCTGTGGTGATATCCAGGATTGTGGTGGTTTGTCAGATGTCTTCGATGAGGGTGATACCCTCTACAAGTGCCTCGGACACGGCATATGGAAAACACTCTATTGAGTGGAAGTACCGAATGTACACAATAGAAGAAATTAAAGTAACACGGATTGTTGCAACTTGGAAAACACGATCCACTGGCGGGTTCCCGAATGGAACCCTCGGACGCGATGACATAAACACAGCAGGATTTTGGAACCGGTTGTTCCAGGATCACCGGGTGTGATTCGGAAGCGTTCGATTACAATCACATGGAATTGGAAATCAAAAGGTGTTCTTTCAACTTGTACAGTAATGATGGTGATCATGGTACACCCGTTTGGTGAATACCATACGCTGAACACTTTGTTTGTGGATAAAATCCATGGTCGTTGAGATCGGTTATCTCAGCTAACCTAGTTAACAGCAGTGTGCTTTTGACAGGGACGTGAGCGGCAGCCTACGGTACCCATTTCAGACGAAAATGAGGGGATGATGGTTGAAACCAAGACCATCTAGGTCGGAGCATTGTCGTGTCTGATGACGGATGTTGACGCCAATTGCGTGTGCCAGACAACCAATGCTGCCTCCTTCAAAGTGTGCTCAGCAACCATGGCTTAGGACCTTGGTGCCTCCCAACCCTAAGATAAAGTTGGCATGCAAGTTGCATGGGCTTAGTGGAGCTTGGTTGAGTTCAGCCAACCAATCCACGGGTGGTGAAAGAGGTCTAGTAGACCTACGCGTGGTCATGAACACGTGGTTGCAAACCAAGAGGACTGATGTCCAGATCTCGGATTGCACTTTTTAACAATGTTGCAGGGAGGTACCACCTTGGAAACAACCCCTTGGAAGAGATCATGTCCCCATGACATGGGAAGTGTTGTGTGGACCTGGACGGTTTTTGCGAAGACGCCCCGTTAACTGGTCGGAGGGACGCTCCTTGCAAAGGGGGAGGAGGTGTCACCACAACTGTTTGCTGAACACGTACCACAAGGAATGTGGGAAAGTTTATTCCATGTACCCTCTTCCAAACTGGCAAGACACTATTGACAATGTACGTCCCAAAAGGCATTGACCATGCCACTGATACACACGTGTGATGAGTCTCCAGTGAAGACTCACCAACACTTGTGAAGAACGTACAAGGATTGTACGTGTGTCATCTTGGCAAGAGCCAAGGATCACGCAATCAACACTGGATGTTGTACGCTTATGACCATAATCACAAAAACCACAAGTGTGGTTGATTGTACGTAAACATGACGCAACCGTGTTGCGGATGAGAAGAGTTCACACGTGTAATATTGTTAACGAATCTTGTTGCATGGTTTGCATCATGAAGGGCGCAATGATCAAACCTTTGTGAGCAAAGACGAACCGGGACGGTTCGAAGCAAAGGGGGAGGAATGTAGCGTACGAGCCATTTCTATGATTAAAAATGCCGTTTAAATATAGTTCCCGAGTTTCGGGGGCTCGAGACCGATGTCTCAACGAGTTGAGGCCCGAAAAGTAATCTCGGGCTAGAGTCTAGTTTGACTATAGCCCGGATTCGGTCCATAGGCCAGATTTAACGCAAGAGGAGTGTCGCGATGGAAGATCCATCGCGTCACTCCTCCTCCCCCCTAGTTGGCCGCTAGGGTCCTGTTCCCACGTGGATGTGCCACGTCGAACGATAGGGTTTTAGGTTGCATGAACACAAAAGTGCCCTATGACGACGACGTCCATTTGTGGCACACTTCGTCTCAGCCAAAAGGGCTGAGGCGACCATTCGTCCATCCTCTTTGGACTACACATTCTAAGGGCCTAAGTTTTGGGTTCAAAAGTTAATCCCAAAACGGACCACGTCTGTTACATGACCATTGCCCTTTTTTCCATGTCACGTCCAAAACACATGCTGTGATCTAGCATGAAGAAAGGGGTGGGCGGCTGGTTCATTTTGTTGCGGAGGCTGGGTAGATGGTTGCTTTTGTAATGCATGGTGGGCGGATGGTTGCTTTTCTTCCGAACCACGGGCGGATCGTTACTTTTCTTCCAAACGATGGGCGGTTGAGAGTCACACTTTGCGTTTTATGGGTATGTGAGCTATTTCACCCTATTTTTATGGGTGAAATAGCTCAGATACCCATAAAACGCAATGTGTGACTGTCATCCACCCGTCGTTTAGAAGAAAAGTAATGATCTACCCGTCGTTCAAAAGAAAAGCAACCATCCGCCCGTCGCTCTCTTGGAAAACAACCATCCACCCATGGTACTTTCACTTATCAAGGACTATTGCTACCTGCAATACATGTGTTACACCGTGGGCACGGTACTACTTTTTTTCGCTTCAACTCCATTTTCGCATCTACTTTCTGCAGTCGGTACAATGGGATGCTGCATGGCATTCAATGAGATTATGTATGTGTACGCATTTACACAGAAATAATCGGTACGACGGTCATCTCGATCATGAATGGAAGGGGTATCTTCTTTTTCGTAATAAAAGAGTTATCCCGGTGGCTTCCGTGATGCTTCTTGTATGCCATGCTGACATTGGTTACACACGTAAACAATACGACGGATGAAACACAGTCTGCATGCGCTCATGCCAGCCTGGCTCCTGAACCTGCATGTGCGCAAACCGATGCGCTCCAGTCCGCTCCGTCCCCTGTCGCACGTGTGTAGTGAATGCGGATTGGCTGCATAACCCGTCCATGTACGAGGTAACGGTCCATGACATGCCTAGGCGAAAGTCAGATTCCGCAAGAACATGGACGTTGGGTAGGGACCCCCCCCCCCCCCCCCCCCCCCCCCCCCCCGTCCCCCAAGTGTTTGTTCACTTTCGGATTCTCCAGTGCCAAATTGCGACAATGCCGGGAATTAGTGTATTTGCGGTGGAGCGTCAACATGGTGCTCTCTCTTCTAATCAAGCAAGGTGAGTCGAATTGCAGGGTACGTGAGCTAGAAATTGCGTTAAAAAAATGCCAATGTACCCATTCTTCGCGCAATGGCACCCCAGACCCGGGGCAATCCTTAGAGGGCGGAGGCTCCTGCCTCCGCCCGATCGGTGCGTAGAGATTCCATAAGGCCGCCATCTTGCCCACCCCTCTCATGTGCTGAGGCATTGCGTCCTACAACTGCCGTGCTCTCACATCCGCTAGGGCCACTTACACGAAGACGGACAATCTCCGCCGGCAAGGGTGGATTGCCTGTGGCGTCTCAGTTCTGAGTGCCATGGGCGCTACATCCCCGTCATGTGGCCTCGTCGGCGACAGGCACGACAACTATGTCCGGTCCTTCATACCCTAGGCGGCACAACCTTGGACGGCCGAACCCACCGACGGCGTCGGGGTGGCGCCCCACTGGCGTGGTTGTGGCGTCGCCGGCTGCACCACCAGCCAAGCCATCGTCCGCTACACCACCCGCTGCACCACCTATAGCAGCACGCGCTGAACAAACTGCGGCACCATGCGTTGCGCGACCCGCTACACCACCCGTTGCACCACCCGCTGCACCACTTGCTTCTTGTACTGCTGCACGACCCTCTAGACGACCCACTACACCACCCGTTGCACCACCTGCTGCACCACCCGCAGCACCACCTGCTGCACAGCCTGTTGCACGACCTGCTGTACGACCCGCTGCACTACCCGCTGCACCACACGTACTTCACGCTGAACGAACCTCTGCACGACCCGATGCACCAGCTGCTGCACCACCTTGTGCACGACCCGTTGCACCATACGCTGCACGTCACGCTGCATGACCCTCTGCACGACCCGATGCACCAGCCGCTGTACCAGCCCCTGTACGACCCCCTGCACCACCACCTCAGCCACGTGCGTATCGGCCTCCCGAGCATAGAGTTCCTCAAGCGCCGCTTCCACCTCAGCGCAGACACACCATGTTTTCAACCGTGACTCAGGTGCCAAAGAATAACTCTTCTTCTGGCTTAACAAAGATCGGGACTATGAGGATTGGGAAAGACGTTTGGAAGATGAAGCTGCGGAGAACATGCGATTGTTTCGGATGGAGCCATGCTCCCCAGATCAGAACGAGGCTACACTTTATAGACATTCCTGGACAAGGCACCGTGCTCTCTGTCCTAGTGGCTCCACTGGTAATTTGTGTATGCTGTGTTTTTACTTTTTTTAACATCATGCTGTGGTGGATGTCCGCACTTGATGATGTGCCGTTTTTGTACTTGTTGACGCAGATGGTGTCGTTTGACACTTCCTAATTGTTCTCTTTGCACAGTACTCAATCTGCTCTTGTTTCAACTACATGCTGATGAACTTTCTGTCCTGTCCTTGTGCAGGTACATCAGATAGATCCCCCGACGACACGACGAAGAAAAGAAAGGTCGAAGGTGACTTGCTCATGGAGGGAAAAAGGCATCGAAACATGGGTGCCTGCAGGGCGGCAATTGAGGACCATGCGGTAGCAAACCGTTTTGGGCTACAGTGGGTACGCAGCGAGCGTGGGTAGATCAACGTACGCTGTGTGGAGCCTGTGAGACGGGGCTGCGCGTGGAATGTACGCACAGTTGTATCTTTGAAAGTGGGGGCGGTAAAACTGTCCCATGTGACAGAAGGCCACTGCTGCGCACCGACTATTGGCCGTGGGAGTCTTGCGCCAACCACCAGGTGGATAACACGCCACATTTTGTCCCAAATGGCACGGGATCCGAAAACACCGCCGGCCACGCTGAGAGCCATCATCAAGGATGCCGCGGGCATTCAGGTGGCTAACTGTACGCTTTACCGTGCACGATCATTGGCCCAGGCCCAACTATTGGGTGCCAAGGAGAAATCATGTGCTATGTTTCCGGCATTGTGTCAGGAGGTATGTCCTGTGGCCGGTCGCGCATGGCTGTTCACCTGTCTTCTCACTCTAGTGTTTCAAAGCTTCAATAATGAGTTTTGTGGGCGTGTAGCTGAAACACCTTGATCCGGCAACGCATGCCGTGGCGGGGATGGATGCATAAAAAAAGTTCAAATGGGAGTTTATGGCACCTAAGGCCACCCGCCATGGCTGGGACTACTCAAAGCGCATCATGACAATGGATGACACCTTCCTAAAAAACGGCCACAAGCAAGTGATGCTGGTCGCGCAGTTTTTTTACGCGAACGGCCATGCATGCCCCATGGCCAGGGCACTCGTGTCAAGTGAGAACAAAGAAACATGGATGTGGTTCTGTGAGCAGCTGGCACGTGCTTACCCCACTGCGTGTTCTGCAGGTGCAGTCATAGTGTCGGACATAGAAGCTGGCCTGGCGAAGGCTCTGGTAAGATACTTGCCAGGTGCTACACACACGTATTGTGCCTCGCATCTGCGGAGGAACATCTAGGAGACGTTCGGCAAGAAGGCTGCCTACTGGGCGTGGACGTGCGCACAGGCACTGACCTACAAGGAGTTTTACCGAGCGGTACGCCACCTGTGGCCAGTCAGTGAACGCATAGCAAACTACCTCATCCCATGCCGAGACTGATTGGGTGGCATACCTCTACTTAAGTGGACGTCATACATGTGCCCTATTCCCAGAAGGGGCACATCACCAGCAATGTGTCCGAGTCTCTGAACGCCCGTCTGAAGTCCCTCCGCAAGCTGTACCCCTTCTACTACTTCCTGCAATTGTACTCTTTTGTGTAGGGCATCATGGCACAGTGCCGCGAGCAGATTGCCAACTGCAACGAGACTCTTGCCCCGGCTCCCGTGAAACGCCTGCTTCACAGTTCTGCAGTTACACGCGACTACATAGTCATCATGGAGGGGCCGTCCTCAGCAATGGTTCGTGGCCCAACCAACGTCCGCCGGCACGTGGATCTTTCACTGGGAATTTGTGAGTGTCGTTGGTGGCACAAGTTCACCAAGCCATACCAGCATGCCTGTGCCCTCATGATGGAGGTGGGTGAAGACCCGACTGCGCACGTGAGCTCTGGGCACACGGTGAGGTACTGGAGCTTCACGTACGTCAATCCCATGCCGTCACTCTCCGCATCCAGAATCCATCAACCTGCATCGTCAGGCTGAGGGCAATCAGGTCCACGCCGGCCTGTGGTCGGCCCAGGACTGTCCGCATTGAGCGTGGGTCGCTCCGGAAGTGCAGCTTCATCTGCCCCAAATGTGGTCGTAAGGGTCACACGAAATAGAGATGTCCCAACCCTGCTGCACCTTGGCCTCATGAAGCAATAGAAGCACTAAGAGCTGATTGTGATGCAGCAGTAGCAGCAACCGCAGCACGTGTAGAGAGAGAAGAAGGGATAGGGAGAGAAGAAGGGGCAAGGACCAACGGCAATGAGGCCTCGGACTACAACCCTGAAGCATACCCCAGGGTGTCCTTGACAGACGAGGAGGTTGGTGAGGTAGCAGCAGACGACTTTGACGACGATGTGTCTGACAGTGGCAGTGAGGAATCCCTGGGGTATGCGGTAGAGCCAGAGAACGGATTGCTCACATAGGAAGAGCACGATACAAAAAGTGTAAGACTCGTGGAACAGTATGGTGGAGTGGAAGAGGACGCAGAAGGCGACGTAGGAGAAGAGGCTGCAAGAGACGATGCACGAGAAGAGGACGTAAATGATGAAGCAGAGGAATAAGTGGAGAGCCATGAAGTCAGAGGCTTGGATGCACTTGGGATTTCAGGTGAGATTATCCATGAATGATGTCAAAAGGTACATGTTTACATGTCCATTTCCTTTCAAAGCCCGGAACATTGTGCTAGAAGCAATTTCATGTCAATGTGTTTGAGTAAAGGAGAGCGTTCCTTGGCCGCAAGCCTGCTCTGAAAGCACATCCAAGTCCTAGGCGTACAGCGTACTGGGCATGAGCAGTGGACGGCCAGAGTCTGTGATGACCAATGTAGAGCGGTTGTGTTAGAGGGGGGTGTGAATCCTACACCATTCCTTACATTTGAAAATTGTAGTCTCATGTTCATTCAATAGCATTCAAAACTCTATGTTCATGCTATGGTCAAAGTTGAAGTGAAGCATTGTGTGTACCTAAACCATAAACCCTAATAGTATACTAAGAAAGACATGTACTTAGCGTAATGAGACAGAGAAGCCCTATGCTTTCTGACAATGTATAAAATCTAGGAACAAAAGCATTTGGAGTTCTCTCCAAAATTTTCACCAAGTCTCAATTGAGTGCACCCTATTCCCAACAGCATTACATGTGGTCACTTCATTCCTCTGTAGAGCTGGCACATGTTACTTGCTGTTTGCACACATGGTACTTGAGGTTGCAGATGGAATCGAGGCGTTTTGAGATCAGGCTATATTACGGCACGTGCCCTGAACCCCTTGACATGGGAGCTCTATCAGACTACACTCAAGAAGAAGTGTTCTGTGATGATGTGATCGTCGTTAATCCCGATCGGCCACAGACTTCTAGCAGTCCTGTCCGCTTGTGCCCCATGTGTCACATCACTGGGTGGATCCACACGCTCCCCCCACGAGTGCAGCAGTGGGTAGTGAACGGAAAGCCTGGTTCATTAGAGTAATGTTCAGGCTGCATGAACTTGTCCTGCAAATGTTATCCGAACCTTTGGTCACAAACATCATTGAATTGTTGAAGATTGGGAGTGGCGCTTGGTATGCTTGCCAGGTCAAAAATCACCAGGCACATGAGAACAAAAGGGTATGGAAACATACATCGCCTACTGTGTAGAGGATGGATTACATTATTTCTACATAAATCATTCCTGCCCAATAAGGTCAGTTTGGATACTACACAAGGTGGTAGGCACACATATCCAACTGTCACGTTCGCCATGCCCAAAGTTGTTAGTGGCCAAGACATACATTCGTTATGTTCCATGATCTGCAGCACTCACTTCATAAAGTTGTGTTGGACCTGACATATGCGTGTTAAATTACATTTGGAAACGTGCAAGAATACCCAGGATTTGAGATGTACAATGTCATGATAAAACAATCAATGTACCCGGTCCTTCACTGGCTGTGTTTTGGAGTTTGGCACACCAAAGAGGTTCCGGATGGACCCAGGGGTCCCAGTGTGGTGGGCACCACATAGGAAAACAATGTGGTAACTTCACATACATGATGTTGCACATGTCGAATGGATCACTTGGAAGACTGGGATTGGTACTTGGTATGCTTGCCAGGTCAAAAGATACCAGGCACATGGGAGCAAAAAGGTATGGAAACATGCATCGCCTAACGGGTACAGGATGGATAAAATGATGTCTACAAATAACAGCCATGTCCAAAAAGGTCACTTTGGATACTACACAAGGTGGTAGGCACACATATCCAACAGTCACATTCGCCATGCCCAAAGTTGTTGGTGACGAAGACATACTTCCGCTATGTTTCATGATGTGCAACACTCATATAGTTGTGTCGGACCTATCATATGCGTGTTAAATGAGACTGGAAATGTACGAGAATACCCAGGATTTGAGACATAAAATTTTTATAAAAAAGGCAATATACCCGGTCCTTCAATGGCCTAAGTGGTTCAGAGTCTGGCACACCATAGAGGATCCGGATGGACCCATGGCTGCCAGTGAGGCAGGGACCATGCAGGATGGAGATGCGGCGGTTTGACACCCATGAGCCAGCACATGTTGTATGGGTCAGCTGGACAAGGGCTGAGTCCATTTGAGTCCCACATGCGCTTGATGTTTACCTACCCGACCCAAACATTGTACAAGTCCATGTGGCAGGCATTGTCGACAGCACACGCACATTTCTCCAGCGGCAGCAATGGGCGACCGTTCAGCAACAAGTGGTGCGAGGACGCCATGGCTAGGTATTGAATTAAACGTAATGGACGTCAACTTGCACATGCTGTGCACTTAGCTTATGAACTACTATTCTTAGCTTGGTCCATGCAACGGTTGGGCTCCTGCACCTTTTCGGCTACGTCACATAAAATGTGGACGTCGTCGCCAGCAACGAGGCGGTTGGCGTACTGCCTTGTCAACGATGCTAACGAGGACCTGCTCGGATGCAATGCCATTCATTGGAAACATATGTGATGACACGTGTGTAATGCCTTCACGCACACATAGCATTAAAGAAAGGGTGAAATAGCTTAGATACCCATAAAACGCAAAGTGTGACTCTCATCCGCCTATCGTTCAGAAGAAAAGTAACGATCCACCCGAGGTTTAGAAGAAAAGAAACCATCCGCCTACCATGCGTCACAAATGCGACCATCCGCCCAGCCTCCGCAAAAAAATCAACCAGCCACCCACCCCTTTTTTCATGCTCGATCACGGCATGTGTTTTGGACCTGACATGGAAAGAAGTGCAATGGTGTATCCGTCTGAGACATGGTTAATGACAAATTATGTCATGCATCAATGCTATATGGTATGCGGCGGGAGCATCACATTGTTTTTAGCATTTCTAGGTTCCCAAGGTATTTTCCGTGTAACGTTGGCATACGCGTTACTTTATGTACGGCATTGTCATATGCGTTACATTCTCTGCGACATTGTCATATGCGTTATTTTTTTGTGGCATTGTCATATGCGTTATCTTGTGTGCGACATTGGCATATCAGCTATATAGTTCCAAAAATTGGGTACATCGTGACCGGACCCTTCATGCAAATGGTGCACAAACTTGCAACATTTTACGTCGAACCTAGGGCCGAGACAACATGGTTTGTGCAAAGCAATTTATTAACAACATGCATTTTCCAAACCTCTGCCGGTGGTTTGGCAATGTACCGGCGCTTGGGCACATGGGTTCCGCTCCATCACTATTCACGTGTGAGCGAATAGTGCATGGGCTATGGAGCTATTAACTTCTCTCGATTCCTGGATGGGTAATATTTTCTACAGCATGGGGGGCTCGTTGCTTTCTCGCTCGGCATTGATGCTTGTGTTTTCTCCTGCGGTCCATTGATGGTTCCAAATGCTCCGGTGCCCATGGTTTCTCCAGATTTAGCAGCGCTGTCCATGGTCGAAATTCACATGACAGCTGTGCCCATGTTTTTGAATAAGCGACCGAAAACGGGATTCAACTTCTCTCTTGAAGTCGGCCGTCGCCGACTTCGAGAGCGAAGTCAGAGACTTCTGACACCGGCCTCACCGATGTCAGAAGTTGCAATGTCGCGAGTTTTGGATTTCGCAAGTACGAACTCCAAAACTCACGACAGAGTGCATCGCATCTCGCACCCCCCCCCTCCCAATATGCGACAAATCCCCTAGTGACACTGGGGGGGTTGGGTTTTATTGTTTTACTTGCTCGGGCATTTGCTAGGCCCCACGGCAGCGGGGCCCAACAGATTCCCTTTCTTCGATCACACGTGCGCCGCATCTCGCAAACCCCACCAAACCTATTACAAACCCCCCTAGTTTACATGGGGGGTTTGGGTTTTATTTTTCTACTTGCCCGGGCATCTGCCGGGCCCCGTGGTAGCGGGGCCCAGCAGATTCCCTTTCTTCTATCACACGTGTGCCGCATCTCACAAGCCCCCCCAAACCTACGGCAAACCCCCTAGTTTACGTGGGTGGTTTGGCAGGGTCAGCGCGAATTCGCAAGGTGGTTTTGCTGCGGAACCCCTCTTGCGAGCTCGCAATGACGGGTGAAGTTCGGTTCCGCCCTCGAAGTCAAAATCCACGTCGAATCCGGTGAATACATTAATTATATGACAGTTGTGTCCATTTTCACTCGAAGAACGACAAACATCGGCATCGTTGTTATGTCATTAAAAACCATGGACAACGCTGCTTTATCTGGCAAAACGATGGACATATTAGAAGTCGGTCGTCCATTGATACATGTGTTTTTTTGTACGCGACTTTGGCACATGAGATATATAGTTCCAAAACTAGGTATATGGTGACCGAATCCTGTTTTAACAGATTTGACATGGATTTCCACTTCAAGGGCAAAGTCGAACTTCGCTCTTCATCGCGAGCTCGCGGGAGGGGTTTTGCGGTAAGCCCTCCCTGCGAGCTCGCGATGACCCTACCAAAGCACCCATTTTAACTAAGGGGGTTTGTCGAGGGTTTGGGAGGGTTTGTAGGATGTGGCACACATTGTGATAGAAGAAAGGGCATATGCCAGGCCCCGCTGCCGCGGGGCCCGGCAGGTACCTGGGCAAGTAAAAGAATAAACGGTAAAATAGCTCAGATACCCATAAAACGGAAAGTGTCTCTCATCAGCCCATCGTTCGGGCAAAAAGTAACGATCCGCCCATGGTTCGGAAGAAAAGCAACCATCCGCCCACCATGCGTTACAGAACCAACCATTCAAACCCAAACCCCCCAGTTCAACTAGGGCGTTTGTCGGATATTGGGAGGGGGGATGCGACGCGAACACGTAAACTCTGGAGTTTGCACTTGCGAACTCCAAAACTCGCGAGAGGGTTGCTTTCGACATCAGCAAGGCCAATGTCAGCACCGCCTAGTTCGCCCTCAAAGTCGGCGAAGTCCGACTTCGAGGGCGTGGTTACAGTCTTCCTTTTTTTTCCGTTTTTGCTTGCACAATGAAAGACATGGACACCGCTGTCTTTCCCTTTTTTACTATGGACACCCGCGTCTTTTCGTTTTTTACTGTGGACACCGCTAATCTATTGACACAAACAATGGGCACCACTGTATTTGCGTCCAATTTCAAGTACAAATGTTTTGCAATTCACATGCAAACATTTTCTTGCCCACTTAATGGTCTGAATGGATGCTTGAAAAAAAATATTACCTCTAAGCTCCAAATGGTCTCCCTCTAATTACTATTACAAAATTGTTCATCTTTAATCATTCTCATAACTCAACTCCCTTGTCATTGGAGAGATGGATGAGATGATGCCACGATGGTGGCATAGTCTTTTCGAAGTGGTGTAGAAGATCTTACAAATCATAGTTGCAAAGTTGGTAGTGAAGATACCCTTACGGTAGAGCAGAGGGACTCGTCTGGCATGCAAAACCAAACGTTTTTTCAGCCATAATCCATTCCAACTCGAAATATAGTACATCCTACAAAGATCTGGGCAATGCATTGTGCCAATGATTTCACATCCTTGTGCTCCCAGATACCCCTCTCCCATCGCACCGATTGTCACCGTCTTCGGACGAAGCACATGCTCACTACCGCGCTAAGGCCCAACTCTCCTGTCCCCAACCTTGTAGTGTCAATCTAGGTGGCCTCAATGATTGCGGTAATTCATTTTCATGCACTCCATGGGGATGACAGACCCAAGTTCACCTAACAAGCTTGGGAGAGGCATTTTCTGTGCAACATTGCATCTACTTTTCCTTAGCTGAATCGTATAGAACTTTTGCTTCTGCATCCACTAGTACTTGCAATGTGTCATTTGGACAACCGAGCAGCTTGTACGGTTGTCACAACCAACTTGTTGCTCAAAAGGTGGTAGTCCATTCTCCCTAAAGTTCTTTACGCTTGTACGCCCATGCTTGTCTTAAAGGGGAGGAGTAAACATCCCCACTAACATGCACATTTTGTCACAACCTCACTCCGTTTTCAATGAAATTAGTGTCGTCTATCTGCCTTACCTAGCCTCATGTATTATATCTTCACACCAAAAATTTCACATCACATCCATTGTCCAAACGGGGTTGTTGCAGCTTACGATGGCGCAGAGGGCCACGGTACCTGATTGTTGTCCCCTCCCCCTCCCTCTCTCTCTCTCGTCATTTGCATCCGTGCCCATCTTTTGGTGCGGGATCCACCCCCCCCCCCTCCCCGATCTCTCTCCTTCCGACTGTGATCGTGCACAGACACACAAGCGATGACACTTTGTAACAAATTCACGTAACGATAGGACATGACCCCAATTTTAAGCTCAGACAAGGTTTTGGTATGCGTACACCAGTCACTCTCATGGTTAGAAAAGTGAACCCGACAGAGAATCATTAAAATGCACACAAAATCGCACGAAGATATTATTGGTGCACACGAATACTTAAAATCGAGGGGGAAAAACTATTCATGCTCAAATTCATGTGGTAGTAGGGTATACATATGTATGTATACACATACATATGTATGTATGCATGCATATATATCCATCCCTCCCAAGTGGCTGCAATTTACCCCTTAGCTCCACATATCCCCTTGGCAATGGATGCTAAATCATATCCACAATCACATCCTTGAAAAATGGTGAAACAGAAGAATCTCTACTGTAGGATGCCAAAACTCGAGGTAGTGATCCTAAACCAAGGCTGGAGTGTCTCTGTGTAATCCAAAAGAAGCCCCAGCCATGGAAGATTTGGTTGTTGGGAAATGCAAACTATCTTGAGTGAGAAAGCTGACACTGGCTACAAGTAAACGACAATCCCATGTGTTGCATCACCCCAATACATGCGCTCCAACAACTGTGTACAGTTTCTCGGATGAGAAATCCCCTCCTCCCTGTTTGTACACAAGAAAGTTTTGCTCACCCACCTCCATTGTGAGGGTATTCCACAGCTCTCCATGATCATCGAACCAGTGATGACTAAAAAGAGTGGACCTTTGGTTGAATTCCTTGGAAGATGAAAGGCTCCACCACATTGCTTTGTGGAAGAGACACGCGCACGGCCTATCATCAAGGAGATTAGAATTGTGGTCTACAATCGAAGTATGAGCCAAACATTTGCACATGAGAACAAGGAGTGTTTGTAAGGAGCACACATAGGTCATGGCTACTCTTGGAATTTTCTTGAATGACCGTCCCCATCACATGTGAAAAAGGCATCCACAGATATCACTGAAAGACCACTTGAGAATCTCCTACCTAGATTCCAATTGTGGTCTATGCGGAGGCACTGATTCCCAAGAAGAATTCTGTGAAAAAGGATTGCTTAACATGTCCAAGGTCTAGACCCAGAAAGGCTTGGTAGGGTAGCACACAAATGAAGAAATCAGGTGGACAAGACACCAACAAAACAATAAAGCAGGTACGTGCTAGCCCTCCAAGTATTGTAGCACAAAAACACCTAGTAGTCGCTCCTCTAACAATTGGTTGGCCAACCTCTACTAAAACTTAAGGGGTGACTTTAAGGAATGCAGAATTGAGGGTTCCTATGATGTATGCGAGTGCGGATGGCGGAGTCTACTTAAACTCTGCCAATTCCAGCATTACGGACTTGATAGGCAATCCCTTCCTCCTTGCATAGTAGCATTCAAAAGAATAGCTATTGTGCTTTCTCCACGTGAAATAGTCAAAGGAGAAAAGTCCAAAATCTTAAGCCGACTGCCCTCACTGCCAATAGAAGGAAGAATGGTTGGTCGGCACGGCCTGCAGTCCTCCAACAAGTAGTTACTCACTCTTTGAAACTTCCATTCCAACATTTAGTGACTTCAGCAACAGAAAACCTGCCAAGAGAAGCACAACCTATCCCAAAATAATGAACCCTGTACCATCCTACTCCGAGTTCTTCTTCAAGAGAGTGGTCAACCTACTGTGATGGCGCCATTTTGCAAGTGATGGTGGCAGCTATCCTAATAGGATCACTTTCATGACTCTCTTAAGGCACTCTACCCTACATGTTTAATCGAACATTAGGTCATGTAGCTAGTTATATGTTAGATCCTAGATATTGCTGAGCCCCTACGACCCTCTCAAAGTGCCTCCTCAACAAGCTCCTATACAATGTTGTTTATTCCATCATGCCTTGTTGCAAACATGGTCATCCATGATGCGTATTGGGACACCATGGAAGGATGTTGCACCCAGTGACTCGTGAATTCTGAATCTTAGATTACAAGCAATTGCACATCATGTAGAAGCCACATGGCCTACCTAGATCATTCTCGTGGACTATGACCACCACCTGACTTAGCCAATTCTACCCCAATGCAAAGAGCAGTGTGGTTGGGAAAATCGGTGGGGCCTTCCATAAGGCCAGACATGTTATCTATTGCTCATAGACTCCCCAGGCATCTTTTCCCACTTGAACTGGTGACAACGCTCCTTAGGGACCTCGTAGAATCTCAATCGTCCCCCCCATCCATCTACCAGGCTCTCGTCATCGTCTCCCCTTTATCATCACACATCTCCCTTACCTCTACCGGCTGATGCGTTGGCTCTGCTTCCGTGGGCTTGTATTGTATGTGCTCCTCTTCTCTCACGAGGAGGCATGGAACAGCCATAGCAAGTAGAAGGATCATCCTATGAAGAGTCACGCCTTTGATGAGAAGCCCTTTAGTGTAATCCATGTAAGGACTACTAGAGAAAGGCAATTCTTAGGCGGCGTGGCTCTCCCATTCAGAGTAATCATCACCCACGGGGCTAAAGTCAAGAGGCCAAAATTGGCCCACTCCTAAATTGGCCTATCTCAAATCTTCCAAACATAAATACTTAATGGATTCCCATCCCTCTGTCAAAATGGCAAACCACTGAGAGCATTGCGCCTTCCAAGCTCCTCGAGGGAAAACCCCAACTCCTGACTAAACGCAACCTCTAGTAACTGAAGTATCTTTGCACCCAAAGGAAGAACCTTTTGTGGTTTCATTATCATCACTATTGGATTTTATCTCTTGTTGCTTTGACCCAAGCATGACAACCAATCAAGCACTTTGTTTGACTTTCGCTGAATTCACCCAAAGGTGAGATTGTGAAAGGCATTGGCAGCCGGATGGGCTCCATCCCACTGGAAATGGAGGTGGGATTAAAAAACATGTCACATATGAGGATTTGGAAAAAAAAATAGGAGAGAGTCTTCCAAAGCCATAAGGAACCAAACTTGTCCCTAGTAAGCCTACTTTGGCCTGAGCTTCAACGTCCTTTACTATGTGTCCTTGTTGTTCTTGGGGCCTTCTATGTGCTGTTAGGAATAGGACATGGGGACATCCGCATGGTTGTAAAGCACGATCCAAGTCCCACCTTGTTGAGTCTGTTGGTCTCCACTACAACATCAAAGAATAGCCAATGGTCCTCATCTCCTTGGAAAAGATGAAAGGGGGGAGGATGGAGGATGACAAGAGAAATGGTGAGGAGGGAGGGGGTGAATTGGGGAGGAGGGGAGGAGGAATACTAGCATCTTTTTCCTTAAAGGAGAAAAATCTCAGGCTTTACACCACATTGTGTTGTATTGTGTGTGAGTGTCAGCTATTACAGCACAAGATATGACACGTGAGTCTAAAATGTGAGTTCTATGAAGTTTTCTTTAGTGTCATTCAATTGCTGCAAGGAGAGGAGGTATGCCTCCACCAACCTTCCATGCACTAACAATCATGTAAACAAGCTTGATCTTGTGCGCTCGACTCGTGGTAGTTGGAGGGGAGGGGTTGGGGGAGGGGAGGTGGATGACGGAGGAGAAGAGGTAGAATTGGTCTTTTCTACATTCACAACAACTGCTAAAACCAGAAAGGATAAGGGGCATCTTGGTTACAAAAAGAAAAATAAGACAGAATGGATGTCGTAAACCATGGCCAAGGACCAAATCTTTGATAGAACTGTTCCACTGTTTAAGTGACATGTACATCTCTTGAAGGTATCATGCGGATACTGCTATGCACAATCTTCATGAAGTCCAGTCCACGCCTCATTGTGTTCATATCACTAACATAACACCCCTTCCTAGTAAACTGGAGATCTCCATAACCATAAACGTGCTAACTTGCAAGCCAAAACAATTTTTTATCTGAAGGCTGTAAAGGATGAATGCCTAGTCATGTGTGATAGATGGGATTCATACATAGTCAAGAAGAGCGACCGTGTGATCTAGTAAAGTGTACGTCATGGACAATGTATGTGATTGAACCAGGTTGAAAAAAAAGTGGAAAAGAATGTTAATGGATAATAACGTTCACCCTGTCATGATGCGAGTGTGGGCTCTTCTGTGAAGAAGATCAATAATGACCTCGTAGTCATTGACTGACTACAAGAGTAACATACAACTTCCAAAACGTTGTGGGCGTATTCAGCCTAGCTATCTCCATCCATGTCTAATGAACCAGTCAAACAATAGAACCACCGCAGAGAAATGTTATTATCACATGCAATTGTGTGTGCGTATGTGTGTGTGTGTGTGTGTGTGTGTGTGTGTGTGAGAGAGAGAGAGAGAGAGAG
>SZWC01007036.1:60631-100039 GCA_023375785.1 Penium margaritaceum
AGTAGCAAGGAGTTATGGCAGCCTAAACCCAGATAGTGCCCACGACGGTTTATGCTGCCAAACAGGGTCATGCAGCACGCGACTGGGACCCTAGGCAGTGCATGACGACGCAGGCACGACAGTACACGCTGGACGCATGCAGGCAGCGACTGCGGCGGCAGTGACTGCTGGCAGTGCGACCGCCGAGGAGGCCTGCCGATGGAGCTGAACACGTCGCCGGAGAGAGGAGGCTCCAGCGAACCGCGAGACGACCTCAGCGTGCGTCGGCTCCACCGGACGACACTCCACCGGCGTCGAGTCTCGCCGTCAGTCATCTGCACGCCGATGTACACAAGCCGGGAGGACACAACAGAGTACAATGAGTGCAAACAACCAACACTCCCCCATGACTCACAGGCGTAGTGCACATGGGCGGGCAGAGACACGGTTAACATCCAGTCTCCCCCAGGGCATGCAGAGACACAGACAGAGATAAAGAGAGTGCCACTAATGGACGCACGCCAACCGAACTCACAGCCTTCTTGAATGAGTCGCGCTTCAGTGCCTTAGTCAGGAAGTCAGCCAACTGCCGTGCTGTCTCAACCCTCACCACGCTGATGCTGCCGTCATGCAACAATGAACGCACATAGTGATACTCAACGTTGATGTGCTTTGTGCGTGTGTGATGCACGCCGTCATTGTCGGCGATGGCTATGGCACTCTCATTTTCACAATGCAACGTGATGGATGGGACAGACTGACGCAACTCGGACAGCAGACGACGCAACCACACACTCTCACACGCGCCTGATCCAAGAGCCACATACTCAGCCTCAGCAGTGCTGCGTGCAATGCATCCCTGCTTGCCACTGCGCCACGACACAGCCGTGCCGCCAATCAGAAAGATCCAGCTTGTGCGACTCTTACCGTCCGGACTGCCGGCCCAGTCGCTGTCGGTGTAGCCCACTGCGACAACAGACGGTTGACGGCGGAACATGAGACCTCGCCGAGGAGTCGAGACGACATAGCGCAGTACTCGGATCGCGGCCTCGTGGTGGAGGTGACGCGGCTCCTGAGAAAACTGGGCCAGGAGGTTGANGGGCTCTGGAATAGAGGTCGGTCAGCTCCAAGCGGGTAGTCCGCCGCCTGTCGTCGCGCCGGTGTCACCAGGGCCGCCTGCCTCAGGGATCTGCACGAGTATGGACACGGCCGAGTGGTCACAGCAAACTGTACAGGAACGGCACAAAGCACAACACAGTGAGTATAATTATTTCTGTTCATGAGCAGTTGCTGAAAAGCTTCCTAGCTTTGCTATTGTCGATGTGGCAAAGCTGTCCAAGCAGCTGACACAGTAGCACACAAGGCATGTGCTTCTACCGCAAGGGTTTGGCTAGGGGAGACACATTGTCTCTTGAGCTTCAAAAGATGTAGCGCAGAGAGGGATTGTAGGCTGCTGTGCTGGACAAGCAAGCAAGCAAGCAAGCAGCAGCTGGGCGGGTGCAAGAGAGACACCAAGCAAGGCACAGCTAGAAACTACGCATCAGGTTGGGGCAGCAGCGTTGTTGATGCAGCGTGCGGGCTTCCACGCTCGTTGCTTAACTCAGCTTCCCCCTCAGTCCGCTGCTCTAGAGTCTAAGTCTAGAAGCTCTGGGTTTTGTTACTCAGAAGCGCGCGCGCCAGAGTTAGCGCCAGAAAGCAGTTGAAAACTGACAATGACTGATTAGGAATGAAGAATGAACAGCAATGGGGGACCCCTCCAAGTTCTAGCCCCCCCCCCCCCAGCTCTGTAGAGCTTGTTACTCAGTNTGTGCGACTCTTACCGTCCGGACTGCCGGCCCAGTCGCTGTCGGTGTAGCCCACTGCGACAACAGACGGTTGACGGCGGAACATGAGACCTCGCCGAGGAGTCGAGACGACATAGCGCAGTACTCGGATCGCGGCCTCGTGGTGGAGGTGACGCGGCTCCTGAGAAAACTGGGCCAGGAGGTTGACGGCGAACGCGATGTCTGGACGCGTCGTCGTCGCCATGAACATCAGTGACCCGATGACTCGCAGGTACGTGGTCACGTCAACTGGCTCCCCCACAACAGCTGGGTCAGGACTCTTCAACTTCACCTGGCCATCGGGCGACATGGGTGAGGATGCGCTCGGCACGAGCGGCAGGTCCTCGGCGAAGCGAGTGGACAGAGTCTGCACATAAGCAGCCTGATGGACATGGAGGATGCCCTGGGAGCGATCATGCTCGAGCTCCATGCCCAGGAAGACTCGGGCAGACCCGAGATCCTTCATCTGGTAGGTGGCGTGCAGCAGGTCCTTGATGCGCTGGATGGCGGCCGTGTCTGGCGACACAATGAGAAGGTCGTCGACGTACACCAGAACCGCAACGAAAGTCTGACCTCGCGGACTGACAAATAGTGCAGGGTCCGCGGTGCTGCGCTGGAGCCCACCACGAAGGAGCGTGCTGCTGATCTCCTGGTTCCAGCACCGAGGCGACTGCTTCAGGCCATAGAGGGCCTTACGCAGGCGCCACACTCTCCCGGGGCCATCCTCAAAGCCTGGTGGCTGCACCATGTAAAGCTCCTCACCCTCCAGTGAGCCATGGAGAAAGGCGTTGCTCACATCCATCTGATGCAGCTCCCACCCATGCTGGGCGACCAGGCTGAAGAGCGCTCGGCTGGTGGAGAACCGGCCAACAGGGGAAAAGATCTGGTCATAGTCGACCCCAGGGACCTGGGCAAACCCCTTGGCAGTGAGGCGGGCCTTGTACATGTCCAGGGACCCGTCGGGTTTCCATTTGCGCCGAAAGACCCACTTGGCGCCGATGGCCTTCTGACCTGGAGGAAGGTCGACGAGGTCGTACACGTGGTGCTGTCGGATAGCAGCGAGCTCATCGGTGCAGGCAGCGTCCCAGTGTACGGCCTCAGGAGAGGCTCATGCCTCGCGTAAGGTGGCTGGGTCTTCGGGCGTGCTGTGGAGCGGACTGAGAGAGCGTGTGCCTCTCGCGCCCCAGGTGGGATGCGCGCAAGGGCAGCCACGACAGCGTGCCGATGCTCGTGATGGAGCATGGCGTAGCCCAATGCGGAGCCCGGGTGCAGATCGGCAATGATGGTCGAGGTGGTCAGGCCGAGGGCCTTGGTGCCAGGGTCCCCGCTCATGACCGTGGGAGTGGAGGAGGCACGTGGNGGACGCGACTGGGGAAGCTGGCCCGGAGGGACCAGCGGACGCGACTGGGGAAGCTGGCCCGGAGGGACCAGCGGACGCGACTGGGGAAGCTGGCCCGGAGGGACCAGCGGACGCGACTGGGGAAGCTGGCCCGGAGGGACCAGCGGACGCGAATGGGGAAGCTGGCCCGGAGGGACCAGCGGACGCGACTGGGGAAGCTGGCCCGGAGGGACCAGCGGACGCGACTGGGACAGTTGGCCCGGAGGGACCAGCGGACGCAACTGGGGCAGCTTGCCGGGAGGGACCAGCGGACGCGACTGGGACAGCTGGCTCGGGGGGACCAGCGGACGCGACTGGGGCAGCTAGCCCGGAAGGACCAGCGGACGCGACTGGGACAGCTGGCCCGGGGGGACCAGCGAACGCGACTGTGTCACCCGGACGCGGTAGGACGGAGGACGGACTCACCACTCCCCCACGCGACGGGATAGACACAGACGAGCCGGAGCGAATGAGGTCGCGAGGAAACAGGTCCTCGAAGAAGAGGGCATCCCGGGACTCGATGATGCAGTGCCGGGACGGGTCCCAGAAGTGCCAAGCCTTGGACTGACAAGAGACACCGAGGAAGGTGCAGGGACGGCCGCGGGGGAAGAGCTTGCCACCCTGCTGCGGGACGGGCAGCCAGACAATGGCGACACAACCCCAGACGCGAGCGGGGCGGAGGTCAGCGCGCTGACCGCACCAATGCTGGTACGGTGTGGGCTGACGGGGAAGGGGACCGTGGGGAATCTGGTTCCAGACTTAGGTCATGTAAGCCATGGCTTCAAAGTAGAAGCCCTCGGAGAGACCGGACTCGACACGCATGGTGCGGACGGCGTCAGCCATGGTCCGGTTCCACCGCTCGGAGACACCATTCTGGGCGGGTGTGTAGGGCGCCGATGTCTCGTGGTGGATGCCGCGGGAGGCGAGGAAAGTCGTAGCCTCACCCATGTACTCGCCACCGCGATCGGAGCGAAAGCGGCGAAGGGAGCGGCCACACGCGCGCTCGGCGAGGACAAGCCAGTCCTGGATGGCGCGGGCGACATCGCTCTTCTGCCTAAGACAGAAGACCCAGCGATAGCGAGAATAGTCGTCCGTGAGGGTGAGGACATAGCGGCCGTGCTCGCCGACTGACTCGGTGGGGAGAGGGCCCATGACATCCAAATGGACAAGGTCGAGAAGGGCGGATGCACGAGAGTCAGACAAGGGGTACGTGGACCGATGCATCTTCCCCTGAGCGCAGTCAATGCACTCAGTGGGGCACGGGAGAGGGAACGTCTCCGGGTCAAGGCCCGAGGCAGGCCGGGTGCAAAGCATGCTGTCCACAGCGGCAGAGTGGACGTGGCAGAGGCGGCGGTGCAAGAGGCGGGTGTGCTGAGGAGAAAGCGTACAAGTGACGAGCACATGGCCGGTGGCGGCTGACGAGGAGGAGACGGGAGGAGAACAGGAGAGACGAGGAACATGCCACAGGTTGCCACGGGCGGTGGCGTGCAAGACGACAAGACCAGACGGACGCAATGACACAGTGCCAACACCACGCGAATGTTCAACATCCATGCTCATGCGGTCAAGGGCAGTCACGGACAGGAAGCTGAGCTCTAGACCAGGGACGAAGAGGACATCGGTGAGGAAGACGTCACCGGCAGGACCACGAAAACGGACGACACCAACACCACGGACAGGTAACACCTGTCCGGAGCCCGTCCGGACACCGGAGACATCGCCGACAGGTCCGAGCATACTGAAGGCCTCACGAGAGGTCGTCATGTGATGCGTGGCCCCGGAGTCGATGATCCAGGTCGCAGCGGGGTCCTGGACCGGGGTCGCTAGATGGCTAACGGTCACATGGCAGCAGGCGAGGGACGCGGACGCGGTGGACGGAGGCGCGAAACGGGACTGCCAATCGTCAAGCCAAGCAACATCATCAAGAAGAGGGGCGGAGAAGGCCACGAGCGACGATGAGACAGACGAGGAAATGGGACACGACCGCAGCTCAGTCTCAGTCATGCAAGGCTAGGCAGGAGGGCAGGAGGTGATGCAACTCGCACTTCCCTGGGGAGGAGGGCGAGGCAGGCCGAGCTGGAGCGCGATGAACTGCTCCAGCTGACGCTCACGGGAGGAGGATCCGGGAGCGTAGACGGAATGCGGAGTGACGGTGCCGGAGCCCGGGTAGTAGGAGGACTGTGCCGGTGAAGGGAGCGGAGGCGTCGACGGCTGCGGGTAGTACTGCTGCAGCGCGGGTGTCTGCGGGACAGGCGGAGCTGCCGGAGTGGTAGAGCCGCTGGGCGAGGTCAAGGTGGAAGGGCCAGTAGCGACGACGGCGGCAGAGGCGAGGCGGCGCTCCCGCTGGCGCCGCATGGTGGCGATGACGCGCGCCTCGTCCGTCGGGAGAGGGCACGTGTACCACCCGTGCCCGGGCTGACCACAGTTGTGGCAGACTGAGCCACCACCGCCAGACCCGGTCGACGACGGCTGCTGCTGCTGCTGCGGCTGACCCTTGCCTTTCTTGTTCCGGCTCTTCTTCTTCTTCCCCGACGACGATGAGGTAGCTGCGGCGGGGGAGGCGACGGCCACGGCGGCAACGGCAGGGGAGGCGACAGTAGGGGAGGCGACGGCAGGGGATGCAAGCGCCTCCGTGCGATGGAGCAGTGACTCCTGGCGAGCTTCCTCAATGCGGAGGAAGAGCTTGTATGCCCAGGGCATGAGGGTGCCCTGGGTCGCCATGGTGGAGAGGACGTCCTGGGGGTAGTGGACGAAGACGTCTGCATAGTCGCTCGTGGCGCCGCGCTTGATGGTGAGGAGCGTGGACAGCGGGGGCGGAGTAGATGTGCCGAGACGACGGAGGATGTCCTCCGCCCGCTGCCAGTAGGCAGTGACCGTCTCGGTCGCCCCCATGTGCAGGGAGTTGAACTCCCGGAGCAGACGGCTAATCTCAGCGTCGTTGGACAGACGATGTGGCCTGGTGAGGACGTGCCAGGCGGCTGCAGGGTCTGGGATGTCGCCAGCCGTGACGTCGCCGAGGAAAGGCTCTAAGGCCAGGCGAGAAGCTGGAGGGGCGACGGGGACGAGGGCACGGACGGCGTGACCAGCGTCATACAACTGGTCGGCCTGGGTGGAGTCATAAGGGAGGGTGTAGTATGCCCACAGGCCCTCACCCTGCGCCCAGATCCGGAAGCTGAGCTCCCAGCTCCGGAACTGCTCGCCGGCCTGAAGCGACGGCGGCGGCGTCTCAAAGTCCTTCTGCCTATGGCAGGCACCCGGAGTGGGGCTAAAGACGGAAGTGACTGTCTGCCGCTGGCGCTGAGTCTGCTGCTGTGCCAGGTAGTACGTGGCAGCAGACACAGCTGGGCTGGCGTGCACTGGAGGGACGAACGATGGTGGACCACTGGTGACAGTCCGGGCGGCTACCGGTTGTAGCGCAGCAAGCTGCTGTGTCAAGGCGGCGAGCTGTTGCTGAAGAGCCGCGACGGGGTCAGGATGGCCGCCGACGACATCAGTGGGCGGCAGCTGCTGCTGCTGCTGCTACTACTATTGTGGAGGGGGCGGCTGCTCCTGCTGCTGCGGCGGTGGCTGCTGCTGTATGGGCGGCGGCTGCTGCTGCAGCGGCGGTGGCAGCTGCTGCTGTAGAGGCGGCTGCTGCTGCAGCGGCGGCGGCTGCTGCTGCAGCGGCGGTGGCGGCTGCTGCTGGTCCTGCGGTGGCGGCGGTTGCTGCTGCTGCAGCCGCGGCGGGTGCTGTTGCTGCTGCTAATGCTGCAGCAACCGTTGCAAGAAAGGAGGGGTGGGAGTCCCCCCATCAGAGGAGGACCCCCCTCGCCTGGACTATCGGCTATGCCTTGGTGTCCCTTTTTTTGTTGTTGTAGTCTTTGTGTTGCTGCTTGAACAAGAAGTTGGGGAAGTGGGAAGTATACCCACTCCTTTAGCCTTTCCCCCTATCCCCCCCTTTTTTTGTTGTTTGTTGATGATGTCAGCAGTGACGTCAGCAGTGACGTCAGCAGAGGGGTGCTGATGTCAGCAGCGGTGAATGTTGGGGCCGCCGCTGCTGTTGTTGGTGCTGATGCTGCTGTTGCTGCTGCTGCTGCTGCTGCTGTTGCTGCTGCTGCTGCTGCTGCTGCTGTTGCACCTGCTGCTGCTGCTGCTGCTGTTGCTGCTGCTGCTGCTGCTGCTACAGCTGCTGTTGCTGCTGTTGCTGCTACTGCTGCAGTTGCTGCTGTTGTTGCTGCTGCTGCTGCTGCTGCTGCTGCTGCGGGTGTTGCAGCTGCTGCTGCGCGTGCTGTAGCAGCTGATGTGGCTGTTGCTGCTACAGCAGCGAGTTGCTGCAGCTTGCTGCTGCAGCTGGGTGCTCCTGCTACAGCTGCTGCGTGTTGCAGCAGCTGCTTGCTGCAGCTGCAGGTTGCTGCAGCGAGCTGTGGGGGTGAGGGATATTTTTTTTCGTTTTCCTTTCTTTTTGATTTTTTTTTTCTTTTTCTCTTGTCACAACGGGCAGCAGCCCGCTGTCTACTGCAAGTAGCGGGCTGCTGCTCGCCGAGCAGCAGCAAGCTGCTGCTCGCTGGCAGCAGCGGGCTGCTGCTCGCTGCTCGCGAGCTGCGAGCAGCGGGCAGCAGCAGCCGCGGCTGGCAGCTGCTGCTCGCTGCTGCTGCTGCCTGTTGCTGCTGCGGGCTGCTGCAGCCGGCTGCTGCTGCGGGCTGCTGCTGCTGCTGCACGCTGCTGCTGCTGCTGCACGCTGCTACTGCTGTTGCTGCAAGCTGCTTCTACTGCGGGCTGTTGCTGCTGCTGCACGCTGCTGCTGCACGCTGCTGCTACTGTTGCTGCAAGCTGCTGCTGCTGCGGGCTGCTCTTGCTGCTGCTGCGAGCTGCTGCTGCTGCTGCGAGCTGCTGCTAAAGCTGATGCGAGCTGCTGCTGCTGCGGGCTGCTGCGGGCTGCTGCGAGCTGCTGCTTCCGCCTGCTGCTGCAGGTGGTGCCAGTCACTGCACCTGGGTGACGTTGCCGCGTGCGTCGTCGCCCACAGACGTCAGACGTCGCCCGCCGCTCACCTCCTCGCGTCACGCGTGGGGGTCAGTGCTGGCGAAAAATTTCGGCAGCATTTCCCCTGGCCCAGTGGCCGTGGAAAAACTTTGACGCCGCCACCAGGAGGGTCAATGCTGTCGGAAAAAATCCGGCAGCATTTCCCCTGCACTGGCGCGTATGGGAGGTCCGCCGGCGTTGTCTGGCACCTGTTCGCCGGTCTTCTGCTGCTGCTGCTACGCTCTGGCTCTGATACCAAGCTAGAAATTACGCAGCAGGTTGGGGCAGCAGCGTTGTTGATGCAGGGTGCGGGCTTCCACGCTCGTTGCTTAACTCAGTTGCCTCCTCAGTCCGCTGCTCTAGAGTCTAAGTCTGGAAGCTCTGGGTTTTGTTACTCAGAAGCGCGCGCGCCAGAGTTAGCGCCAGAAAGCAGCTGAAAACTGACAATGACTGATTAGGAATGAAGAATGAACAGCAATGGGGGACCCCTCCAAGTTCTAGCCCCCCCCCAGCTCTGTAGAGCTTGTTACTCAGTCCATCAGCCAATCAGAAAATAGCTCAGTTCAGGCTGGCAGGTTTTCTCGGTGAGGCCTGCCAGGCAGCCGACAGCCCAAAACCCGGGCGTCGTCCGTTTTGCCTGAAAACTGGACCATACCATAATACCGACGCTGCGAACGCAGCCGTGCGGTCAGAATCTGCTAGAAAAAAAGTAGCAAGGAGTTATGGCAGCCTAAACCCAGATAGTGCCCACGACGGTTTATGCTGCCAAACAGGGTCATGCAGCACGCAACTGGGACCCTAGGCAGTGCATGACGACGCAGGCACGACAGTACACGCTGGACGCATGCAGGCAGCGACTGCGGCGGCAGTGACTGCTGGCAGTTCAACCGCTGAGGAGGCCTGCCGATGGAGCTGAACACGTCGCCAGAGAGAGGAGGCTCCAGCGAACCGCGAGACGACCTCAGCGTGCGTCGGCTCCACCGGACGACACTCCACCGGCGTCAAGTCTCGCCGTCAGTCATCTGCACGCCGATGTACACAAGCCGGGAGGACACAACAGAGCACAATGAGTGCAAACAACCAACAGGCAGATTACGTGGAAGTTGAGATGTCGGGAAAATGACTAGTAACAAAATGACGAGGTGGTAGACGTCGGGTGTAGGGGAGGCGAGCGAGCGAGCAACGAGCTCGATCTCGCTCGCCATGTGCCAAGCTAGGAGACCTGAACTAAACTACCCACTGTCAAATTACAACCTGTAAAATAGGCCACTGAAGAGAACAACCTGTAGAAGAAAAGGCCTAGAGTGTGAACCCGAAGTAACTTTGCGTGCACGCATACACGCTAGCCAGAGGCATGTGAAGCTTGTGCAGAGAGTCGGCTAGTAGGCTCGCCGTGTAGCCATGCCAGCAGGGGTTGCCTCTCTCCAGTTAGTCACTTGCAACCGTGAGGTGAGTGTGCAACGAGGCCAGAGGTCACCGTGTGGTACTGACAGAAAACCAACAGGGATATCAACCGACAAGCATCTTGCGGGACATGGCTGGTTGAGGGAATGAAGAAACCCCTTAAGCAATGTGCAGCGCATGAGGACTCACTGGATGGAACACAACGTGACAGACGATGCTCTAAGAGGTGGAGAGAGCTTGAAATGATCTTGCTCTAGTCTGGGCAAGACTACTTTATGCCGCCTCACACGCTTGGATGGAAGTGTGTGGCCTGCTGCGCCCAGACTTGGCGCCTGAGCAGCGCTAGCTGCTCAGCTGTGAGAGAGAACACTAAAACTCAAAAGTTAGCGCCACAACTGTAGTTGGAAGTGAGTAAGGAGTGAGTTGAAAGTAAGAATGAGGTTTGNGAGGTGGAGAGAGCTTGAAATGATCTTGCTCTAGTCTGGGCAAGACTACTTTATGCCGCCTCACACGCTTGGATGGAAGTGTGTGGCCTGCTGCGCCCAGACTTGGCGCCTGAGCAGCGCTAGCTGCTCAGCTGTGAGAGAGAACACTAAAACTCAAAAGTTAGCGCCACAACTGTAGTTGGAAGTGAGTAAGGAGTGAGTTGAAAGTAAGAATGAGGTTTGGTGAGGCCCCCCTACTACACTAACATAGGCCCTCACCTCTGTGAGGCTTTTTACTCAGTCTACCAACCAATCAGCAGCCAATTCTCCGATCGCCCCCATTTTCGGCCGACCACGTCTGAGACACCCCCATTCTGAGAAAAATGGCTACATCGCCCCCATTCAAAAAACTTTTGGCTAGGTCTCTATAGGAGGCGCTGCTTGACTAGACGCATGCAGCAAGAGGGTGCTAGAGCCAAGAGAGGCGAGAGCAGGCCATGTATGCTTGACGGGAGTTAGAGAGAACCTCACAAGAAACAAGGAAAGTCACAGCCGTGCGAGCTGTAAGGTGACGGGCAGAGAGCGAGCGAGAAGCGAGCTCGCTCTCGCTTGCTACCCTCGAGCTGTGTGTGATCGAACCACCTGTCGACAATAAAAACAACTCCTGGCAAGCCTGTCAAGCTTTCAGAGCAGAATAAGTTGTGGGTGTGCACCCAGCTCGGCGAGCAACAGCACTAAGCATGAGCCTGCGGCACGTGAGAATCAGGATGTGGTTTGTGTCCACATGAATCCAGGCATGTGTAGTCGTGCAACCAGGTCACCACGATGAGGTCGTCAGAGGAGCCGCCTCTCTCCGGTCAGTCATCTGCATCAGTGAGGTGAGGGTAAAACGAGGCCAGAGGTCACTACGTGAAACTGTTACACACGTCAACACTCCCCCATGACCCACAGCCGACATGAACTCAGACACTCACAACACGACATAGTCGTCACAAGACGTGACACGAGACTGAACTATATACAAGTATTGGCATGACACATCAACCAGGGGCGTCACGAGAACATAGCAACCCAGCGGAGTGAATTGCAGTCTTGAACGCATTGTTGCTCAGTGCCTTCGTGATGAAGTCAACTCGCTGCTGTCGGGTGTCATCCCAGACAATCTGGACGTCGCCTGCAGCCACACGCTCACGTACAAAATGATGTTCCACATTGATATACTTATAATATCTCTTGTGTCCAACGTTGTGGCGACTGCGTGAGACCATAGAGGGCCTTATGTAGTCTCCAGACTCTGTCGGTGCCATCCGAGAACCCTGGGGGCTGCATCATATAGATCTCCTCATCCGATCGTCCATGCAAGAAGGCATTGTTCACGTCCATTTGCTCGAGCTCCCAATCATGGTGTGCCACGAGACTTAGAAGGACGCAAGCCATAGTGTATTGTCCGACGAGGGTGAATGTCTCGTCGAAGTCAGCCCCAGGGACTTGGGAGAATCCCTTGGTGGTGAGACGTGCCTTGTACTTGTCAAGTTCACCGTTTGGTTTGTACTTCCAACGGAATATCCAGTGGGCGTCGATGGCCTTACGGCCGGGCGGTAGATCGACCAGCTCATATACAGCATGGTTTCCTAGGGCTCTGAGCTCGTCCCGCATCGTAGCCTCCCACTGTTGTGCGTCTGGTGCCGTGCGTGCCCCTCGTACTGTGGTCGGATCAGGGGACGTGGATGTAGAGGCGACTGTTACATGGCAGTCAACGATGCTGCCAAGAATGGCATCATCAAGCGTGTGCTCATGTTCCGTTCGGAGCACTGTGTAGTCGAGGGCTGAGCTAGGGTGGACAAGCCCTGTCGCCAAGCCCAAGGCATCTAGGCTGGTTGGCAAGGCTGGTGACTGTGCAGGTTGGGACTGAGAGGGACGGACGGCGGGCATAGAGACACTAGAGGAGCGTGTGGGAAGGGCGCGAAGATGTCCACCACGGAAAAATGAAGAGACAGGTGTGACAGGTGCCATACGGGGAGGATCTCCAGACGACGGCGAAGCAGGAGCGGAATGAGGGGTCACGCCAGTGGGCGGACTGGATGGGGCCGCAAAGGAGTGTGTGACAGGGGACATAGACACTGACGCAACAGGTGAGGATACATCAGGGGACGCTGGAGCGCCAGACGAGCCTGACGACACAGACGGCAGGGACCATAAGGACAGCGTGGACACGGTGCCGGGCACCGGATGACGCTCAGAGGGTGAAGACTGCTGGGGAGATGCGACAGCAGGGACCATGGGGGCAACTTCCCCTCGCAACTGACAGAGCGGCAGAAGGGGGTCAGCGGCCGAGGGACGATGGAGGTCACGGAGAAATTGGACTCAAAGAATACGGCATCACAGGACTCAACGACACGCTGGGGCTCAATGTCCTAGAAGCGCCACGCCTTGGACTACGCAGAAACACCCTAGAAGGGGAAGAGGCGACCATGTGGGGAGAGCTTCCCATCGCAGAGATCCTCGAGCAGCCAGACAGACACAACGCAACCCTAGACATGCGCAAAGCGAAGGTCAGCGCGCATGCCATACCTACGTACAAATGGGGTGGCAATGCAAGGGAGAGGACCATGGGGAACACGGTTCCAGACCTAGGTCATGTAGCTCATGGCCTCAAAGGCAAACAAAGGGGAGAGGCCGGACTCGGACAAGAGGGTGCGAACACCATCAGCAAACGTCCAATTCTAATGCTCAGAGACCCCATTTCATTTGGGTGTGTACGGAGCAGAGGTCTCCAGACACACCCCTTTGGACTCAAGGAGCGATGCGGTGGGTCCGAGGAACTCACCGCCCCGGTCACTGGGAAAAACCCGTAGTGAGCGCTGACACGTACATTCAGCTTGCACCAGCCAGGACTGAATGACCGCACAGACATCGCTCTTCTGACGAAGAGCAAAGACCCAACAAAAATGAGAGAAGTCATTAGTAAGGTAAAGGACGAACCGACCGGCACCCCCACGGAACTCGTGAGGGAGAGGACCCATGACATCCGCGTGGACAACGTCAAGGGGGTGGGAGGTCTGGGAGTCAGACGAGGCCAATGGAGAGCGATGCATCTTGCCTTGGGCACAGTCAAGACAGTTAGAGGGATACGGTGAAGGAAAGGTGGAAGGAGTGAGGCCAACGACGGGTTGGAGCTTAAGCATGCTAGTGATGGCGTTAGTGTGCACGTGACCGAGACGACGATGCAAGAGCTCAACAACGTCAGGGGAGAGAGAAGGTGTAACATGGACGAGGGAGGAATCAACGGAGGCGGCAGAGGGGGCAAGAAGAGGAACAACGTAAAGTTTTTCATACTTGACACCGCACAAGACGACACGATTGGACGGACGAAGACGGACCATGCCAACACCCTGACTGGCCGAGAAATCCATGCCCTGATCACCGGGCTCACGGGAGTAACCGGAGGTCGAGGGGCGCACCTCAGGCTCACGAACAGGTACGACCACAGGGATAGGTACAACCACTGCTGGTGAGGGCTGAGACGAGGCAGCCGGAGATGCCGTGTGAGGAGATGCGTGTGTGGGGGACACAGAGCTGGGTGTGACAGCGGGCAAGGCTGGCCCGGACATTGAGACAGGAGTGTCAGCCGACGTAGGGACAGGAGTGGGCTGGACTGGGTCAGACGCCGGAGCAGGGGTGCCAGTAGACACAGGTGGTGATGCAGGAGGAGGCGTGAGAGCAGCGGTACCTGTGGGGTGTGAAATAGGCTGAACGGGTGGGATCTCTGGACCAACGGCAATAATAGCCGGATCATCAAGTGCTGGAGACCGAGAGGGGACTCGAGCGGACACATCAGCCTGACGAGGAATGGTCGCTGGCGAAGAAGTCTCCCCCATCCGCCGAGGACCCTCACAGGAAGGGACATGGGCTGCAGAGAGGGCTGTGATCGAAGTCAGATCACGGTATGTGAGTGACTCAAAAAACAGCGCATCACGGGACTCAATGACACGATGGCGAGTGGGGTCCCAAAAGCGCCAGGCCTTCGACCGCGGGGAGATGCCGATGAAGGCACACAAGCGACCCGGAGGGAGACCTTGGACCCCTGTTGGTCCTCGGTGTACCACACGGAGGCCAGGGAACCCCAGATGCGAGCAAGACAAAGGTCAGCACGGTGGCCAAACCAGAGCTCGTACGGTGTAACATGATCCGGAAGCGGACCATGTAGGAGGCGGTTCCAGACCCAAGTCATGTAGGCGAAGCCCTCGAAGGTGAAGGACTCCGGGAGACCGCACTCAGACTGCATGGCGTGGACCGCATCCTCCATGGTGCTGTTCCAACACTTAGATACACCATTCTGCTGTGGGATAGCAGGGGCAAAGACCTGGTGAAAAATGCCGTGCTCAGCAAAGAAGGAGTCCATCTCACCGAGGAACTCCCCGCCGCGATCCGAGCGAAAGGTATGTAGCGTGTGGCGAGACTGACGCTCAGCCATCACGTGCCAAAGCCAAACCGCAAGAGCGGCGTCGCTCTTCTGATGCAGACTATAGACCCACCGCATCCGAGTGAAGTCATCAGTCAGCGTCAGAACATACCGGCCCCTCTCGGACAGGGACTTGACTGGGAGAGGACCGAGCAGGTCCGAGTGGACCAACTCGAGGGGCCTTAGCGCTCGGGAATGTGAATCAGGGTAAGTGCACCGGTGCACCTTTCCCTGAGTGCAAAAAAGACAGTCGGTCTTGGGTGGCTTCTCGAAAGAAGCCACATCAAGACCAAGAGCGGGCTGTGTCCGGATGAGCTTCGACACAGTGTCGGAGCCCACGTGACATAGATGTCGGTGAAGCAACCGCTGGTGTTCCGGGGATAGAACACCAGTGACAAAAACGCGACCAGAGGAGGAGGGAGAGCAAGGGGAGGAGGGCTGAGCAATGTGGTACAAATCATCTACGACTGAAGCACGCAGGACAATGCTACGGTTGTCAAGAGCAGTCACAGTCGCTGAATCAGCGGTATGCTCAACGGAGAGACCCATCAGAGTGCAGGCACGCACAGACAGTAGACTGAGCTCAAGATCAGGCACAAACAGCACGTCAGAGAGGTACAGGGGGCCAGACGGACCATCAAAGCATACAACCCCAACGCCGTGGACCGGTAAGGACTGACCAGAGTCTGTACGAACAGAACGGACAGTCGTGACAGGACCAAGTACCACAAAGTCACTACGACGACACGTCATGTGGTGGGTGGCACCGGAATCGATGATCCAAGTGCCACCGGAGTCACGACTGGTGGACGTCACTGTACAACNCCGTGGACCGGTAAGGACTGACCAGAGCCTGTACGAACAGAACGGACAGTCGTGACAGGACCAAGTACCACAAAGTCACTACGACGACACGTCATGTGGTGGGTGGCACCGGAATCGATGATCCAAGTGCCACCGGAGTCACGACTGGTGGACGTCACTGTACAACAAGCAATGGAACACTCGGCATCAGAGGGACACTGAGCCGTCAGTGGGAAGGAACGACGTACATCACGAAGGTGAGACTCATGAATCCAGTCAGTGCAGTCAGGCCCAGCATCATCACATGCGGACTGTGCTCCCCCACACGTGTCGTCACGAGTCACGAGGACGGACGAACAAGCAGTTTGTGCCCCACTGGACGATGACAACACACTCGCACCTCCCTGAAAGCGAAGTGCCAGAAGATGACGAAGCTCGGCGATGGTGCGATCACGTGGGTCGGGATCACTGCTACTTGCTGGTGAGGACGCAGGAACAGCTGCAGTCGTGGTCGCCGTGCGTCCAGAGGAGTGTGCGGGCGACGTGCCGGACGCGGTGTGAGCAGCATGGGCAGCCTGAAGTCCACGAGTGATGCGCTTTCAGTCAAGCGGCTGCTGGCACTCGGTGTAGCGATGGGCACCTCCACAGTTATAGCAGTGCACGGAACGGCCACTGCTACCACTGGATGACGGCTGTTGCTGACCCGATCCGCGCTTCCTATTCTTCTTCTTCCCCTTGGCAGCTGCTGCAACGCCCTGTGTCTGCGTGGGTGTAGACGGGGTCAAAGAGGAGGAGGAAGATGAGCTCGTGATGGAGGTAGATGAGGGTGACTGCAGGAGGGAAGATGATGGTGATGCAAGGACTGCTGCAGTGAGGGAAGTCTCCTGATGCGCTACTGCTGCCTCACGGGCCGATGTCACCTGGAGGAACAGCTGATGCGCCCAGGGGAGCAGCTGCAGAGTGGCTGAGAAAGGCTCGAGAGCAGCGTCGCTGTACCGTGTGAAGATGTTGGTGTACTCCAGGCAAACTCCGAGCATGATCGTCCGAAGTGCCCACAACTGTGTGCCCCCTAAGGTCCCCAGACGCGTGTAAATTTACATGGCACGTCGCCAGTAATCCGCCGCAGGCTCTGCTGGTCCCTGACGGAGCGAGTGGAAAGCACGAATGTGTGACGCGCACGTGGCATGCGTCTCTGCTGCTAGTAGGGACAACGCCAGATCCCAGCCTCCACGAGGATCAGCTTCGGTGCCTGTGCCAGCCTCGCCAAGGAAGGGGCGGAAGTTGACGAGTGTCTCGCGTGGCATGGCATAGAGAAGTCCTCGCATGGCCCGGGCTGCTGTCAGGACCTGTGCTGGATCTGTGGAATGGTATGGGCTGTGGTAGTAAGGCCACACTCCCTCGGAAGTGGCCCATACCTGAAACAGGATCTCCCAGTAGTCAAATCCATCCTCGCTGATGTACCGTGGAGGTGGTGCCTCAAAGTCCTTTGGCTGCCGCTCCGTGGGGAGAGCTACCGCGGGCTGAGTAGGGCGAGAGACGGGGAAAACTCCTGGAAGGGGGTGATCACCGGGGAAGTCAGGTGACGATCGTATCGGGGACACGGGTGGAGGTCGGGTACCCGTCTGCAGCTGACGGAGGCGCTCCTGTAGAAGACGAATCTCCCGCTCCTGGGAGTCATCCTCAAAGCCTGACATGAAGGGCTCGTCATCAAGGAGGTCCGCCGGTGGTGGAGAAACCACGCTAGGAGGTGAAGCAGGCGGAGCACCTGTCACGGGCACCTGGGCTGAGTACTGGGTGGAGGCCGCAACGCCGGTAGCTCCCTCAGAAATCTGCGAAGGAGCCGTGGTCTGAGCACGCAGAAGCTCAGTCAGCGTGCGGATCGCGTCAGTCTGCTCTCGTTGCAGACGACACATCTCCTCCTGCTGGCTGCGCAGGTCCGCAAGGGCCTGCGAGCGAGGGCTCAACACCCCTGAAGAAGAGGAGGGATCACCTGATCCCTTGTCCTTGTCGTCGGGCGAACTCATGTCGCCGCTCACTATGGGACGACAGGTCAAGTTTGTCAGATTTCAAAACCGTCTGCGTTTCTCGAGGAGTTGAAACGCTGGCAACTTTTGACTGTCCAGGTGAAAATTTGGCTAAGTGTAATGCTGACGTCAGCACGACCTGATGACGTCAGCAGTCAACAATGCTGACGTCAGCTCGTCCCCTCCCTTTTTTTTTCTTGTCACGGTTCTGCGTGCGTGTGGAGCCGCTTCGCGGTGGCACGCGGCAGCTCCGCGGAAGCTACGCAGCAGCTTCCGCCTAGTTGCTGCTGCAGCTGTGCTGTCAGCTACAGCAGCAGCTACGTCGCTGCGTGTGCAGCGGTGGCAGCAGCGGCTTCGCGGCTGTTGCTGCTGCTACGCGCTGCGGCTGCTGCTGCGCGCTGCAGCTGCTGCTGGCTGCCGCCGCCGCGCGCCGTTGCTGCTGCCGCTGCTGCGCTGCTGCTACTACCGCGACTGCCGCTGCTACTACTGTGCCGCTGCCGCCGCTGCCGCTGCTGCGCTGTTGCTGCCAACGCTGCTGCTGCGCTGCTGCTACCGCCGCTACTACCAAGCTGCTGCTGCGGCCGCTGCTACTGCTCTGCTGCTGCCGCCGCCTCTGCTGCTGCTGCTCTGCTGCTACGACTGTGGGGGGGCGTGTGCACGTACTGCCGCCGCCACACACCTCTGCGTGGCGGTACACGCCGCTGCTGTTGCCTCTGCAGCTGCGATCTCACATGGTGGGTGCAGCGCGTTGACGGCGACCGGCCGTCTCGAACACACCCCAGAAACTCTGTTGCAGCGGTGACTCTCACTGCTACTGCTCTGCTGCGTCTCTGCTGCGCAGCTCAGTGAGAACTGTCTCACTGCTTTGATACCATGAGAAAGTGCGTAGAAGCTTCCTAGCAACGCAGCCGCTGACCGGGTGTCAGTGCCTGATCAGACGGTGACGACGGTCACAGGTCGTACACGCAACGGCAAGGGTTTGGCTAGGAGACACAAGACACAGTGTCAGAATGCTTCAATATAGCATATGCAAAGAGAAATGACAAATGACAGGTCCAAGGCATAAATACCTGCCGCGGCGCACGGCGGGTGTCGCACGCGGCAGTCCAAGAGCTGCCCTAAAACCGGCCCAAAACCACTGTTTTGGCCGTAACTCTGCGCACACATGTCAGAATGCTGCGCCGTCTGAACCTAGACGTGCAGAATCAAAAGACGGACGCTACGACTGGTCACATGCATGCATCNAGAAGCTTCCTAGCAACGCAGCCGCTGACCGGGCGTCAGTGCCTGATCAGACGGTGACGACGGTCACAGGTCGTACACGCAACGGCAAGGGTTTGGCTAGGAGACACAAGACACAGTGTCAGAATGCTTCAATATAGCATATGCAGAGAGAAATGACAAATGACAGGTCCAAGGCATAAATACCTGCCGCGGCGCACGGCGGGTGTCGCACGCGGCAGTCCAAGAGCTGCCCTAAAACCGGCCCAAAACCACTGTTTTGGCCGTAACTCTGCGCACACATATCAGAATGCTGCGCCGTCTGAACCTAGACGTGCAGAATCAAAAGACGGACGCTACGACTGGTCACATGCATGCATCCATCGACTGAGTGTGCATACAATGCAAAAACATGCAAATAGGCCTCATGGCCAGTCCGCCGAAAGACGCCTGCAAGACGTATAAGACACAACAAAGAGTCCCGGTGGCATCTGGGGCTGTGGAATAGTGGTCGGTCAGCTCCAAGCGGGTAGTCCGCCGCCTGTCGTCGCGCCGGCGTCACCAGGGCCGCCTGCCTCAGGGATCTGCACGAGTATGGACACGGCCGAGTGGTCACAGTAAACTATACAGGAACGGCACAAAGCAAAACACAGTGAGTATAACTGTTTCTTTTCATGAGCAGTTGTTGAAAAGCTTCCTAGCTTTGCTATTGTCGATGTGGCAAAGCTGTCCAGGCAGCTGACACAGTAGCACACAAGGCATGTGATTCTACCGCAAGGGTTTGGCTAGGGGAGACACATTGTCTCCTGAGCTTCAAAAGATGTAGTGCAGAGAGGGATTGTAGGCTGCTGTGCTGGACAAGCAAGCAAGCAAGCAAGCAGCAGCTGGGCGGGTGCAAGAGAGACACCAAGCAAGGCAGATTACGTGGAAGTTGAGATGTCGGGAAAACGACTAGTAACAAAATGACGAGGTGGTAGACGTCAGGTGTAGGGGAGGCGAGCGAGCGAGCAACGAGCTCGATCTCGCTCGCCATGTGCCAAGCTAGGAGATCTGAACTAAACTACCCACTGTCAAATTACAACCTGTAAACTAGGCCACTGAAGAGAACAACCTGTAGAAGAAAAGGCCTAGAGTGTGAACCCGAAGTAACTTTGCATGCACGCATACACGCTAGCCAGAGGCATGTGAAGCTTGTGCAGAGAGTCGGCTAGTAGGCTCGCCGTGTAGCCACGCCAGCAGGGGTTGCCTCTCTCCAGTTAGTCACTTGCAACCGTGAGGTGAGTGTGCAACGAGGCCAGAGGTCACCGTGTGGTACTGACAGAAAACCAACAGGGATATCAACCGACAAGCATCTTGCGGGACATGGCTGGTTGAGGGAATGAAGAAACCCCTTAAGCAATGTGCAGCGCATGAGGACTCACTGGATGGAACACAACGTGACAGACGATGCTCTAAGAGGTGGAGAGAGCTTGAAATGATCTTGCTCTAGTCTGGGCAAGACTACTTTATGCCGCCTCACACGCTTGGATGGAAGTGTGTGGCCTGCTGCGCCCAGACTTGGCGCCTGAGCAGCGCTAGCTGCTCAGCTGTGAGAGAGAACACTAAAACTCAAAAGTTAGCGCCACAACTGTAGTTGGAAGTGAGTAAGGAGTGAGTTGAAAGTAAGAATGAGGTTTGGTGAGGCCCCCCTACTACACTAACATAGGCCCTCACCTCTGTGAGGCTTTTTACTCAGTCTACCAACCAATCAGCAGCCAATTCTCCGATCGCCCCCATTTTCGGCCGACCACGTCTGAGACACCCCCATTCTGAGAAAAATGGCTACATCGCCCCCATTCGAAAAACTTTTGGCTAGGTCTCTATAGGAGGCGCTGCTTGACTAGACGCATGCAGCAAGAGGGTGCTAGAGCCAAGAGAGGCGAGAGCAGGCCATGTATGCTTGACGGGAGTTAGAGAGAACCTCACAAGAAACAAGGAAAGTCACAGCCGTGCGAGCTGTAAGGTGACGGGCAGAGAGCGAGCGAGAAGCGAGCTCGCTCTCGCTTGCTACCTTCGAGCTGTGTGTGATCGAACCACCTGTCCACAATAAAAACAACTCCTGGCAAGCCTGTCAAGATTTCAGAGCAGAATAAGTTGTGGGTGTGCACCCAGCTCGGCGAGCAACAGCACAAAGCATGAGCCTGCGGCACGTGAGAATCAGGATGTGGTTTGTGTCCACATGAATCCAGGCATGTGTAGTCGTGCAACCAGGTCACCACGATGAGGTCGTCAGAGGAGCCGCCTCTCTCCGGTCAGTCATCTGCATCAGTGAGGTGAGGGTAAAACGAGGCCAGAGGTCACTACGTGAAACTGTTACACACGTCAACACTCCCCCATGACCCACAGCCGACATGAACTTAGACACTCACAACACGACACAGTCGTCACAAGACGTGACACGAGACTGAACTGTATACAAGTATTGGCATGACACATCAACCAGGAGCATCACGAGAACATAGCAACCCAGCGGAGTGAATTGCAGTCTTGAACGCATTGCTGCTCAGTGCCTTCGTGATGAAGTCAACTCGCTGCTGTCGGGTGTCATCCCAGACAATCTGGACGTCGCCTGCAGCCACACACTCACGTACAAAATGATGTTCCATATTGATATACTTTGTGCCAATGTGATGCAATTCATCATGCTCAACAATAGCTTTCGTGCTTTGATTATCACAGTGCAAAGTGATGTAGCGGATAGGAACATGCAGCTGCTGCAACAAGCGGCATAGCCAAACACTCTCACAAGTGCCTGCACCAAGCGCGACATATTCGGCCTCACTAGAGTTGCATGCGACACAACCATGTTTTCCACTTTTCCACAAGATGGCTGTCCCACCAACAAGAAAGACATAACCAGTGCGACTGCGAGCATCTGCATCATGCGCCCAGCCACTATCAATGTAGCCATTGATGACTACCAATGGTTGTGCCCGATAGCACAGGCCCACTCGCGTAGTGGAAAGTGCAAACCTGACGACGCGTAACGCTGCCTCCATGTGGCGCGTTCTCGGGCACTGGGAGAACTGGGCAAGGAAGTTCACAGCAAAGGCGACGTCTTCTCTGGTGGTGGTAGCCAGGTACATCAGGGAGCCTATGACTCGAAGATAGTCTGTGACATCCACCGGCTCCCCCAGCTTTGACACATCCAAAGTTTTAAGCAGCCTCTGCCCAGCGGGCATCATTGGAGTTGATGCAGTGGGCACGGCCTCAAGAAGGGCGGCAAAGCGCTCCCCCAGGCTCCTCACGTACGCCGCCTAGTGAATGTGAAGAACGCGACGAGCACGATCTCGCTCAAGCTCCGTACGGAGAAAGACACGTGCTGGACCTAAATCTTTCATCTTGTACGCCGACTGTAGCAAAGATTTCACAGATGACTTTGCCTCTTGACTTTGGGAGGCGATAAGCAAGTCATCGATGTAGACGAGGATGGTAGCAAACGGCGCAAACCTAGGTGTGACAAAGAGGGAAGGATCCACTGTGCTGCGTTGGTACCCCCCTTTTTCAAAGGTGGAGGTGATCTCCTGTTTCCAACGCTGTGGCGACTGCGTGAGACCATAGAGGGCCTGATGCAGTCTCCAGACTCTGTCGGTGCCATCCGAGAACCCTGGGGGCTACACCATATAGATCTCCTCATCCGATCGTCCATGCAAGAAGGCATTGTTCACGTCCATTTGCTCGAGCTCCCAATCATGGTGTGCCACGAGACTTAGAAGGACGCAAGCCATAGTGTATTGTCCGACGGGGATGAATGTCTCGTCGAAGTCAGTCCCAGGGACTTGGGAGAATCCCTTGGTGCTGAGACATGCCTTGTACTTGTCAAGTTCACCGTTTGGTTTGTACTTCCAACGGAATATCCAGTGGGCGTCGATGGCCTTACGGCCGGGCGGTAGATCGACCAGCTCATATACAGCATGGTTTCCTAGAACTCTGAGCTCGTCCCGCATCGTAGCCTCCCACTGTTGTGCGTCTGGTGCCTTGCGTGCCCCTCGCACTGTGGTCAGATCAGGGGACGTGGATGTAGAGGCGGCTGTTGCATGGCACTCAACGATGCTGCCAAGAATGGCATCATCAAGCGTGTGCTCATGTTCTGTTCGGAGCACTGTGTAGCCGAGGGCTGAGCTAGGGTGGACAAGCCCTATTGCCAAGCCCAAGGCATCCATGCTGGTTGGCAAGGCTGGTGACTGTGCAGGTTGGGACCGAGAGGGACGGACGGCGGGCATAGAGACACTAGAGGAGCGCGTGGGAAGGGCGCGAAGACGTCCACCACGGACAAATGAAGAGACAGGTGTGACAGGTGCCATACGGGGAGGATCTCCAAACGACGGCAAGGGAGGAGTGGAATGAGGGGTCACGTCAGAGGGCGGACTGGATGGGGCCGCAAAGGAGTGTGTGACAGGGGACATAGACACTGACACAACAGGTGAGGATACATCAGGGGACGCTGGAGCGCCAGACGAGCCTGACGACACAGACGGCAGGGACCATAAGGACAGCGTGGACACGGTGCCGGGCACCGGAGGACGCTCAGAGGGTGAAGACTGCTGGGGATATGCGACAGCATGGACCATGGGGGCAACTTCCCCCCGCAACTGACAGAGCGGCAGAAGGGGGTCAGCGGGCGAGGGACGATGGAGGTCACAGAGAAAGTGGACTCAAAGAATACGGCATCACAGGACTCAACGACACACTGGGGCTCAACGTCCTAGAAGCGCCACGCCTTGGACTACGCAGAAACACCCTAGAAGGGGCAGAGGCGACCATGTGGGGAGAGCTTCCCATCGCAGAGATCCTCGAGTAGCCAGACAGACACAACGCAACCCTAGACATGCGCAAAGCGAAGGTCAGCGCGCATGCCATACCTACGTACAAACGGGGTGGCAATGCAAGGGAGAGGACCATGGAGAACACGGTTCCAGACCTAGGTCATGTAGCTCATGGCCTCAAAGGCAAACAAAGGGGAGAGGCCGGACTCGGACAAGAGGGTGCGAACACCATCAGCAAACGTCCAATTCTAATGCTCAGAGACCCCATTTCGTTTGGGTGTGTACGGAGCAGAGGTCTCCAGACACACCCCTTTGGACTCAAGGAGCGATGCGGTGGGTCCGAGGAACTCACCGCCCCGGTCACTGGGAAAAACCCGTAGTGAGCGCTGACACGTGCGTTCAGCTTGCACCAGCCAGGACTGAATGACCGCACAGACATCGCTCTTCTGACGAAGAGAAAAGACCCAACAAAAATGAGAGAAGTCATTAGTAAGGTAAAGGACGAACCGACCGGCACCCCCAAGGAAATCGTGAGGGAGAGGACCCATGGAGAGCGATGACGAGGCCAATGGAGAGCGATGCATCTTGCCTTGGGCACAGTCAAGACAGTTAGAGGGACACGGTGAAGGAAAGGTGGAAGGAGTGAGGCCAACGACGGGTTGGAGCTTAAGCATGCTAGTGATGGCGTTAGTGTGCACGTGACCGAGACGACGATGCAAGAGCTGAATAGCATCAAGGGAGAGAGAAGGTGTAACATGGACGAGGGAGGAACCAACAGAGGCGGAAGAGGGGGCAAGAAGAGGAACAACGTAAAGTTTTTCATACTTGACACCGCGTAAGACGACACGATTGGACGGACGAAGACGGACCATGCCAACACCCTGACTGGCCGAGAAATCCATGCCCTGATCATCAAGGGAAGGCTCTGACAGTAGGCTGAGCTCCAAAGACGGCACATACAGAACGTAAGGAAGAAACAGTACTCCGCTAGGGCCAACAAAAAGGACAACACCGACGCCCTGGACAGGGAGCAACTGGCATGATCCAGTCCGGACAAAGCAAACGGACCCGGCGGGACGCAACGAGACGAATGCGGAATGGACGGACGTCATGTGGTGGGTGGCTCCCGAGTCAAGGACCCAGAAGCCACTCGAGACACGAGTGCAAGCGAGGACGCCACAGGTGGCAACAGTGCCAACAGAGGGAAGAGAAGAAGAACACACAGAAAGATAGTGAGGAAGAAAGACAGATTGCCAATGCTCGACCCACAAGACAGACGCTGACGGTGACCCTAGAACATGGCCGGGAGGGGTCCCCTCGAAGAACATTGTTAGTCTGACATGCAAGACCTCTGGCCAATAAATGTCACACTCTTACCTCCCTGATCACAAAGGTGAAAACGTTGGAGGAGAGACTGCTCCAATTGGGGCTTGTCATCAACCGAAGGTGCAGACGATGGAGGAGCAGACCCAGAGGAGGGAGGAATCCACGGCGGCGCGACGTAGGCAGGCGAGGGAGGGCCGGCATACACAGGCGTACCATAGGGTGGCAGCCATCCCCAGGGGTACAGGACCGACGAAGCGGGCGGATCACCAGCGGTGGAGTAGACCTGAGTAGAGGAGGTGCTGGTGGAGCGCGAAGTGGACCGGGAGCTGGAGCTGGCGGCGGAGGAGGAGGAGCCACCAGTGCGCGCCCAGTGAGCACGCATGGCACGTGCAAGATGGAGATCGTCAGGGGGTGCGGGGCACGTACGAGCAAAATTCTCAGAGGATCCGCACTTCCAGCAGACCACTTCACCAGGAACACGAGATCGAGGTTTGTCTTTGGCCTTGTCCTTGCCCTGGTCATGACCGCATCCACGACCATGGCCCTGTGAGGCAAGAGCTGCGGCTGTAGAGGTGGACGGTGAAGAGAAGGTGGTGGCGGCGGATGAAGAAGTAGGAGAGGGAGAAGAGGAGACAGTGGTAATAGCGGCCACGCCAGCCACTACTGTGCGATGTAGGCGTTTAATCTGGAGGCTGGCCCACCAGGCAGCAAGACGCTTAGCTGTGAAGTCCCAAAGCCCACCCACACCAGGCGGAAATTTGGGAGGTACCGGCTGAGAGGCAAGACTCTACAGCTCATCAGCCTTGACGTCACGAAGGAGATCGGACAGTTTGGGGATCAACCCCTTGACCATGGTGAGGACAGCAGAGAGTTGCCCTGGGGCAGCCGTGTCAAGCTCGCAAAGCAATTTGAGATCGCGAGCCCGGTAAGCATCAGCCGTTTCATCCGTATGCATCAAGAGCGTATTGAATTGAACGGTGAGCGCACTTTGGGCTGCCTGACTAGTGACTGTATTGCAACGTCGTAGCATGGTGTAAGAAGCGACCGGGTCAGCCAGACGATGAACAGCTGGGTCAGCATTGTAAGTGTCGGCATCGTCAACTAAGGTTTCTGGTGCAACAGCAATAAGGGCACGGACGGCACGAGCGGATTCGGTGGCATCAAGGATGAAAGGAGCGACTACTCGGAAGTAGTACTCCCATAAGCGTTCTCCCTGAGCCCAAGCGCTAAAGCGGGTCTCCCAGGAGGAGAAGGCAAGGTTAGGTGCCAGGGCTGGGGGTTGGGAGATGTCATGCTGGCGAGGGACAACAGCGGGGATGGCATCGGCAGAGGGGTTTGCCGCAGATGAGGGGGTAGCGCTATGTGCAGCGGATGGAGTGGACGTGGTAGCAACACTGGTGCCAGCAGTAGCAACAGCAGAAGGGACTAACAGAGCAGGGAGACGCTTCAGCACAATGGCGGCAACCTCATAAGCAAAGGCCGCGCAATTATCATTGGCGAACTTAAGGCGATCTTCAGCCTCGCGCTGAGCCTCGCGAGCGAGGTTTAGCTGACACTGCAGGTCAGCTATGACTGACTTGTCGTCACCAGGCATGGTGACGATGACGAGGACCCGCCCGAAAAACTTTGGTAGAGTTTCCCAGGCCCCAGTGGGCGTGGGAAAAACTGGGATGCTCAAGGCACGTGGGAGCTGTGCTGCAGGATAATCCGACCCCGATCAGACACACAAGCCACCACATAGAAGGGAGAGGCACAGAACCAGTAGGAGAGACAGGTGCACAGAGAACCCTCATGCATGAGGAGGAGGTGAGGGGATGTGGAGAAGGGAGAGAAGTGGAGGAACAACAGCAATTGCAGCAGCAGAGAGGACAGCAACTGTGGACACAACTGGCACCGCTAGGGCGAGAACACCAGTGGTAACTGCAGCCCCCATAGTGGCGATGGCTGGGGTGATGGAGATAGCAGCTGTGACGAGGTTGGTGGCGGCCGATGGTGTAGAATCAGCTGATGTGACGGCAGTGGCGATGGAGGTGCAAATGGCAGAAGCGGCGGAGGAAACAGCTGTTGTAGCAGAGGCCGTAGCAAAGGCAACAGTGGATGCAGCTGCAACAATTTGTGTGCCTAAATCTGCAGCCGCTGTAGCAATAGGCCCGGCTATCGCCGCCGCCTCACTGCACGACTTCGTTGCTCGCCCCGCCAAAGTGGAGGCCGTGGCGCGAGGCGCACGAGAAGCGGCAACAAATGTGGCGGTAGTGGTAGTGGTAGCGTGTATGATAGCCATGGCAACACGCATGAGTGTGAGAGAGAGGTGAACAGCGTCCTGGTGTAGCAGTGCGTGAAAGTTTGATACAGCAGTGTCCATCTCAGGGGCGGAGCGCTGCTGAACCCCCCCCAGGAGAGTAGGAATATGAGGGGCTTACCGGGCGTTGTGCCGCACTTGCGGATGATGGTGCGGCCACGTTGCACTCAAGAGAGGGACAATGGCGCACGAGACTGTCCTTGTAGCGCTCACGGGATTGTGTCGCGCCCGGTTTCTTGCGGTGAGCCAGGGTGGCTGTGAGCACCACCGAGGTGGTGCTGTTGTTGCAGTCGAGAGGGTGCAGCTGCGACTACCGTAGCTGTAGCTCCTACTGCACGCCTAGCTACACTGCTACTAGGGATGTTACAGCAGTTAATTACAACATGCCCAGCTACATTGCTGCTAGGGATGTCACTACTAACGCTGTTGAGGGTGAGAAGTTTTGGTTGGGCAAGCGAGAATGCAGGCAGCAGCCGCGGGCGAAAGAATACAGGTAGCAGCCGCGGGCGAGAATGCAGGTAGTAGTCGCGGCAGCAGCAGCAGCCGCTGGCTGAGTGCCTGCTAGGGGTCACGGCGGCCTGTTGCTATCAGCTGTAGCATTGGGCTATTGTTGTTAGCTGCACGGGCCTGTTGGCGCTGTCAGCTACACAGGCCGGCTGATGCTGGCAGCTACGCGGATCAGCTTTTGCTGTCTGGCAGATCCATAGCCAACTGATGGACGACTGCTCCAACTCTGCCCATCGCAATTGCTATCCCCCACGTGCGATGGCTATTATCTACGACAACCCACGGAGGGCGGACTTAACATTGCAGTGGGCAGCGTGGCAGTCTGGAGAGGACGTGCCCGCCGACCCCTTAGCTGCGTAGGGAAGAAGGTGCGTGGAGGAGTCCCCTCACCTCAAGAAGGAGTGTTTCGGCCTAGGACTTTGGTCAGCGGAAGAGTCCGCAATCCTCCTTCCCGTGAAGCTGCTCTGATACCAGTAGGAGGCGCTGCTTGACTAGACACACGCAGCAAGAGGGTGCTAGAGCCAAGAGAGGCGAGAGCAGGCCATGTATGCTTGACGGGAGTTAGAGAGAACCTCACAAGAAACAAGAGAAGTCACAGCCGTGCGAGCTGTAAGGTGACGGGCAGGGAGCGAGCGAGAAGTGAGCTCACTTTCGCTCGCTACCCTCGAGCTGTGTGTGATTGAACCACCTGTCCAGAATAAAAGCAACTCCTGGCAAGCCTGTCAAGATTTCAGAGCAGAATAAGTTGTGGGTGTGCACCCAGCTCCGCGAGCAATAGCACTAAGCATGAGCTTGCGGCACGTAAGAATCAGGATGTGGTTTGTGTCTGCATAAATCCAAGCATGTGGAGTCGTGCAGCCAGGTCACCATGGTGAGGTTGTCAGAGGAGCCGTCTCTCTCCGGTCAGTCACCTGCATCATTGAGGTGAGGGTGCAACGAGGCCAGAGGTCACTACGTGGTACTGTTACACACATCAACAGTCTCCCCGATTTTCATTAGTTTCCCAACTTGCCCCCATAATGAGAATTATGAATACTTCGCCCCCATTTTGGGGGTGACTTAGCCAGAAGTGGGGCCAAGACGTCGATAATGTTTCATCTGTACTGGGCGCGCTAGCCATGATTCCTCGGAGCACCACAAGTGGGGGCGACCTGGCCATAAGTTTACGACTTGGGGACGATGTTGGTTTGTGTGGCTTCCACTCGTCACGACCAAGGCCGATGGATTACCCATATACCCACGTTTGTGGTATATGGTAGAGGAGGACGTGACGACATGACGGACCTCCGAAGTGTTCCGAGACTTCTCGAGCATCCACAACAGCGCTGGTAAGATGAGGTCGATGCCTTCCGGCAGCCCTGTTGGCTTGTCGGGAGCTAGAAGAGTTTTTGCGGTGGGTTGAGACCCGCGCACCCGGTGGACTATATCGGTGCGACGAGGAGACCCGATAGTTTTAGTAGGGCTTCTGATGTTTGAAAAGCCGTTTGCAATGTCTGGATGCTGATTTCAAGTGATTCTAACAGTGCTCATATTTTCTCGGCGGTCGAGACCCGGGCACTCGGAGAGCTATTCCGATGCCTTGAGGAGACCACCTTTATTGTTCTCGTGGTGTATGCAGTGTGTTCTTCCCGCTGAATCGTTTGGGTTCTGCGAGGGTGACAAGGCCTGGTGCGGCTAGCTGCTGGCGCCCCTACATAAGCCCGCGAGGGGCTCATTTGTACTTTCTTCCTTGCTCTTTCATATCATGTGTTGTAGACTTAGCCAATTTTTTCCGTTTTGCATTGCACTCACATGGGCCTGCATGCTCTAAATGTTTCCAACTTGGTATCAGAGCGCAGGGGGCCGTGTGAGCAGCAGAAGCAGCAATAGTGGGCAGGACACAGAGAGAACGCGCCACGTGGCACCACGCCAGTAGCAACGTGAGGGAGGACAAAGTGCCTGCCATAGGAGCGGTGAGCAGCGCTTGCGACAGCAACAATAGTAGTGGCAGCTACGCCGTGTAGTAGTAGAAAGAATGGTATGAGTAGCAAGAATGACAGCAGTAGCAACGGTGATAGAAGCATCAGCCCTAAGCAGTAGCAGTAGCAACCGCTCTAGCAACGGTGGCAGCAGCAAGCAACAACAGCAGCCCAAAGCACTAGTAGCAACAGCCACTACAACAGCAACGACAGTAGCAAGCAGTAGTAGTAGCAATAAGTGGTACCGGCGGCAGCAGCAAGAAGGAGCGGTGGCAGTAGCAAGCAACAACAATAGTTGCTACGCAGAGTAGTAGTAGCAACAGTAGTGGAAGTAGTAGTAGTAGAAGCGGTGGCAACATCAAGCAGTGGCAGTAGCTGCTGAATAGAGTAGCAGCAGCAGCAACTGCGGCACAAGCAGCAGTAGCAGCTGTGGTGGAAGGAGTAGTATCAACAGCAACTGCCACAGCTGCACCCGTCGCTCCAGCTGCTGCTGGTGGAGGGCCTTGCAGCCCTCCTCCGAGGGTTCCCCTCGGAGGGGCCCCCTTGAGCCCCCACAGAGGGGACCCCTCGCAGGGGATTGTTGGCCCGCCGAGCCTCCCCTCTCGAGGGAGCCCCTCACAGGGCTCCATTGAGCCCCGTACAAGGGGCCCCTTGGAGGGGCCCGACGACCCTGTCGGCCCCGTCGGCCGACCGATGAATTGGCCAACAGAAGAGAGGGACGCACCCCCCCTTTGCCACTCACTCACTTGCTTACTCCCTCGCTGAGCGAGTGAGGGAGTGAGCATTGCACGGGAGGGAGCACCAGACAAGCTGGACAACCCCCTTCCAATTTTTTCCATGTCCTACTTGGGGCAATGGAGAATAGTGGGGACGAGGTAATAAAATCTACGGAGGGGGTGCACCTGCGAGCGAGTGGTGACAAAAAAAAAGAAAAGGAGGAAAGAAAAAAAAAAGAAGACAAAAATGAGGGTGAGGGCGAGAGAAAGATTATACAAATCATACTAAGCCATAGAATAGCCCGACATCTCACCGAAATGCGTAGCATCACCAACCTCTATAGCAAGAGTAGTTTCCGTAGCAGCAGTAGTGGCGGTTGCAGCAACGCTTGCAGTTTTGCTTTCCCAGCGGATTGTGTTGTTGGCGGCGATCTCCGTTTCAAGACGCGTCATGGACCGACGTGTCCCTTGGGCCTGTGGATTGGTGCAGGTCACTTCGTAGGAGCAACGGCGGATTCAAGTCTGTGCATCTCTGAGGGCTGGGTCGTCTCCTGCTTGGAGCAGCAGCCACACCAAGCCGCCACCCCATCTGTTCTTAGAGAAGTCTTTGCTCCATTAGTGGCAGCAAAATTAGTAGCCGCAGCTCGTCAGACTCCATTCTCTGGGCGTACTATGGTAGTGCAACTCGTCCCGCCAGGTCACGTTTGCTGACCCCGACGCCGTGACCTCCAGGAGTGACAGTACCTACTGGTTTCATCCTCTCCCGTGGCTTGGTGTTTACCACCGAGAGTAGGTGCCCTCGGCACCTATCCATCGTCCAACGTAGGAGATGAGTGTGCAGATGTTTGAGTAGGCGCCCTACGTATTCACCTGCTATTACTGTGGTGATGGACGTCATGGTTGGTGTCATTGCTGGATGCGCCCTCATGGCTGGCATCCACCTTGGCTTCAACCTCGTCTGAGCATGCGTTCCCCACAGCCTAAGGATCTGCGAGTGTTGGTAGATCCCATCGCTGGACCTCTGGCGACTATGCTTGCTGAAATCCACAGGCCCAAGGGATTTCAGCATTCACACGGATGGTTCAGCGGCTTTGTGACCTCGTCGTCACTGAGCGTGCTTATATTACTAGTTCGTTGACAGCCTTCTTGATCACATCTCCATCATACTCCCCTCCATCCTCATCAGATGGTGTCCTTTCAGCTCCACCTGCCAGCCAGTCCCAGGCTGCCACCATCCTTTTGATCCTCCACTCTCCCGCTACCACGATGCCACCTCGAGATGACATGTCCTCATGCAGTCATTCGAGTCGTGTGTGCACGCGATGTCGGCTTGAGCACTCCGCACGTTGTACTACGCCGGTTTTGATACATCCTCCACCTCCTCGGCTTCCGTTGCTATACCTATCAAGGGAGAGTGTGGTCACTACACGTTGCCTGTTGTGACCATAGCGACATGATCCGCATTGGCGTCGTGCCGTGGTTCTTGAGCGTCAGCTCAGGTAGATTCAGATGATACGGTGACATCACATGATGTGGAGTCTGATCCCGACATGGAGTTCATGGTGGAGACTTGCGTGCCATTGAGCTTGACTTCCACGTCTGGGTTGGATCCAGATCTTTTGCAGCAATAGCTTACATCATGAGGAGCGCAGGCACGACGTCCCTGGGTGGTGCCACTCGCGGCTCCCACCGGTGGCAGCCCGGCGGTGGCATAGGAGTCCTGTATGGATTGAGATGCGTCTACCAGACTTTTGGGGGAGAGTGTGCAACAGGCTCACACCAGTCCGGCGGAGGTTGGAGTGCTTGGAACATGCATGTCATCAAGGTCGACACCTACGCTGGGGCGGGAGCCGGACGTTCTGCAGCAGCAGGTGGCATCAGGAGGAGTGAAGGTCCCATGTGCATGGGCGGTTCCACTCGCGACTCGGACCGGTAGCGGCCCGGCGGTGGCACAGGAGTATCGTGCGGTTCGGGATGGCCTGTACGGACTTCCGAGGGCGTTGGTGCACTAGGCTCACACCAGCCCGGCAACGGTCTTAGTGCATGAGCAGAGTCAGCCGGCTCGTCTTTTAGAGGTCGAGGCATTCTTGAGAGCAGAAGTTCTGAGAGATATCACTGGGATATGTGTTGTAGCAGACACAGCAAGCTCCACCATGTCATCGGCGCTACGTGAGGACCAACTTCAGCTTGAGAACTCGCCAATGTTCCCAGAGTCTACGGGTCCCCGTACACACGACGGGGTAGCGAGACACATGATGGAGTCAGATGGTGTTTTCTCACTTCATTACCAAGCAAGTGGCAGTGACCAGCCTTCCTGGCAGGACCATGCGTGAGTGCCAGCTACACTTGCTGGTCGCCTTGACGGGCATTGTCGAGCCGGAGTCTTACACACTCGTGTCCACTACGCCGACAGTCAAGGACATAGGAGCTGATTTGACCATGTGGATGGAGTCATCTCATCAATGGGAGGTAAGTTCTGCCCTCTCGTGTTCTTCTGTTGGTGACCCTACAGATCACATCGATGTTGAGAGTGGCATTACCTGCATGGACGACATTTCTACATGCTCCACGGACTTTGACGACTCCTCCTTCTCCTTCTCTCTTGGCACACGACCACTCATTCCTCCTCGTATGACAGACACTAGCTGTGGTGTGGATGCGACACTTGTAGCTACAGCCGATGTTAGAGCATCCCAGCACATTGCGAGTTTGGTTGACTCCCAGGTGGATGTAGCAACACCGGCTCCATCGTGTTCAGAAACAGAGATGCAAATGGATCTGTACTTACGAGTTATGTAGTCTACGTGCGTAGCATCCAGTCAGGCAGAGTTTATCCTACCCGAGGCAAACATGGGCCATCTCCACATGTCCGAGGCAGATTACGCTGACCTATAGGAGCGCACGTAGTGATATTGCAGCGAGAGGTGATGGCAGCGCGTGAACAACTGTCAGGGCAAGGGAGCACCAGTACTATCGGCACGAGCTTTCCACTACCAGGATCTCGCACACCCATACTCACGGAGGATCCTGTACCAGCTCCGAGCATGACGTCCGATGGAGACACCACCATAGGAGAGCTGAGCGTGCCTTCAGTTTCCACCATCATTGTTCTTGTCACCTCCTTCATCACTCCTCTTGTTGCTGCCATCACGCACTTTCATCCACCCAACTCAACTGCTCCATCGTCACCTTCCTCCATGAGCGGTGATCCGGTTCTTGGCTCCAGCCCTCCTCTTCTAGCACTACACCCCTGTGCCCAAGAGTGCTCTATCCCGCCTCGGAGGCCAGCTCCGCCACTTCATCCATGCCTGTGTGCTGCTTGTCCATTCCCTTTCCTCCGGCGTACACAAATGTATCGCGGAAGAACAGAGAGAGGAGAGAATTTGAGTTGGGACCCTTTGCATTCACACGAGGATTGGTACACTCCAAGTGGTACAGGGGCGACACGAGGAGTCGTAGCCGGAGACAGTACTTCATCTTTGAGGGTGGGAGCAGACTTGTGCGTGACAGGAGGAGCTATCTTTGTGTGATGGGAGACCGCATGATTTATTGCTAAAGATCAGTTCAGCTATAGAATCCGCATCTCCATCGAGGATGTCGCCTCCAGGTTCATCTACCCAGGGGGAGTGTTGTGTGGACCTCGACCTAACGCGACGTTATGGGAGATGCATGGCGAGGGGTCCATGCTCTCCTATGAGCATACTACAACAGCCAGCATGTGGCTCATACTATGTGCATGCACAGTTGCATGTGTATGGTAGCACTCTGTTGCTCAAGACACGACACTTGATGGGTTGTACCAATGTCACAAGGAGACCATGTGATCGTGTGTCTTGGTGTTGGGCTATACTACGTGTGGCATGTATATGCGAGCTGGATTTCTCATAGTGGTCGAGACCCGGACACATGGTGAGTTGCACCCGTGTTACGAGGAGATCCCCCTATGATCATGTGTGTTGGTTGATGATGCTATTGTGGTCGGCATACGGACACCTGTTGGATTGCTCGTAGCGGTCAAGACTCGGGAACTGGTACGGCCACTGTTACGAGGAGACCCTCTTCTCGTCTGACTTGTGTATGATGTGCATGACTCCTCTCATGGTCGAGACCTGGACACATGGTGGGATGTACCAGTGTCGTGAGGAGACCTTGTGACCTTCATTCTGCTCCATGGTACACCGCGCCTAGCCTCTGTGCGTGGATGGACAACTGATGTGTGTGTGTGTAGATGACTAATGCAAACTGTGGTTTGGCATATGTTGTTGTTCCATGCCTTCGTTCATTTGTTCTCGCGTTGACGGCTATGTCAGCCAGGGAGAGTGTTGGTTTGCGTGGCTTCTACCCGTCACGACCAACGCTAATGCATTACCCATATACCCACATTTGTGGTATATGGTAGAGGAGGGCGTGATGACACGACGGGCCTCCAGAGTGTTCCGAGACTTCTCCAGCATCTACAATAGCGTCGGCGAGACGCGGTCGATGCGTTCCGGCAGCCTGTTGGCTTGTCGGGAGCTAAGGGAGTTTTCTCGGTGGGTTGAGACCCGCGTACCCGGTGGACTATACCGGTGCGACGAGGAGACCCGATGGTTTTAGTAGGGCTTCCGATGTTCTGAAAGCCGTTTGCGATGTCTGGACACTGATTTCAAATGATTCTAGCACTGCTCATATTTTCTCGGTGGTCGAGACCCGGGCAATCGGAGAGCTGTTTCGGTGCCTCGAGGAGACCAACTTTGTTGTTCTTATGGCGTATGCAACGTGTTCTCCCCGCTGACTCGTTTGGGTTCAGCGGGGGTGACGGGGCCTGGTGCGGCTAGTTGTTGGCGCCCCTACATAAGCCCGCTAGGGGCTCATTTGTACTTTCTTCCTTGTTCTTTCATATCATGCATTCTAGACTTCGCCAAGTTTTGCCGTTTTGCATTGCACTCACACACCGAGCTCATGTTCGTTTTGGCATGGGCCTGCATGCCCTAAATATTTCCAATTGGCAACCTAGCCATTTTTCTCAGACATGGTCGAGCGAGAATGGGGGCGTCTTAGAAGTACGCCTACCAACCAGGGAAATGCACTAAATTCTTGCCGTTGGGGTTTTCTTGGTGAGCCCTGCCAGCGGACAGACAGCCCCAAACCCGGGCGTCGTTCTTTTTTTTTTCTGAAAACTGGACCACACCAAAACATGCACGCTGCGAACACAGTCGTGCAGTCAGAATTGACTAGAAAAATCACACACGAGAGTTATGGCTGCCTAAGCCTAGGTAGACAGTATGCTACAAAGAGCATTCGTCCATGACTGTCGGTGGCATGAGCGCCGGTGGGTGCTGTTGATTGAGCAAGGCGTGCTGCTACCAAGTGGGGAACTCCACATAGGAAGACGGGAGTCACGTCTCTCAAAACGGCGTGACGTCCCCTCTATCACTCAGCGCCCACCGTCATCAAAGTCAGCCGAGTCAGTCATCTGCACAAGCATGTACACCAACCGAGAGGTCACAACACAGACCAGTGAGACAGTGCACACACAAATCACAATAGAGAGACATCAAAGATGTCCTTTGTGTTCGTTTATATACCACAGACACGTTGTGACCTCTGGCCTTGCTGCACGGTCACCACACTGATGCGGGTAATCCATGAGGCGACTGAAGTTGGAGGGGCACTGCAGTTGGCTCCACCTCCTGCTGAACAATGCCACATGGGTGAAGATCCATAGACACTCAGCAGCTGTTGATTACTCAACGGCCTGCAGCAGTTTGGCGTGGCTGTTGCGCACATTGGTTTTTCATTGATCGTGTCTTGAGAGCGATTCAAAGCTCTTTCATGCATGGAAAAATTCAAGGAATCAAAGCTAAAATCAGATTAGGTGTTCGACCACTCCTCAGTGGTCGAACCAGGGAGTACGATCAATGGCACTCATGGCAAGAGGCACACCATGTCAAGAGGCGCAACCCTTGGCAGCCCTTGTCGGCCCTCACCGGCCTCACTGCTGGCATCCAAGGGCTCATCGACCTTGCATGCCTTGCTGGTCACGTCGGCCGTCTCAGCTGCGCCAGCCTCTTTGCAAGACGCACCGACCTCATTGAATGTAGCGTAGATACCACTACTATTACTATCATAGGTGGTGCTGCAACCACTACTGCTATTGATGCTGGTGCTATAATTACTATAACTACTACTAATACTACACTGGTTGTTGTTACTCATGCTGTCACTAACGGGTGCATGGTGGATCCTCTTAGGTTCACAATGGTAGCGGAGACTCCCACTACTATTGCTGCTGTAGCGGTGTTGCTGCTTGCAGCTCAATAAGGGATGCCTTGTTGTTGTGATATCATGAGGAGTTACTTGGAAGCTTCCTTGCATAGCTGCCATTGACGTTGTAGCACTGTCTAGTCAACGAATGCACCAGTACGCAAGGCAAGTAAAAGAACATGAAGAGTCTGGTTAGGGGATACGTGCATAGCCTCATGAGCTTCATAAGCTTATAAGTGCAGAGAGAAATGGCAACTAACAAGTACACATCATGAATGGCTGCCGCGGGGGCAAGCCCGAATGCTTGCTGCGACAAGACAGTTTGTCCTAAATCCGCCCAAACTCACTTTTTTGGTTTAACTCAGAGTACACACATCCAAATGTAGCATCTTCTAATCTCACGGATGTAGAATCTCAAGCCTGATGGAACAACTGCACACATGTACTGGTCGAGGATCATTCTGTAGCTGTACAATGCAAAAAAATGTGAATTAGTCATCTGGCCCAGTCACCAAGAAAACCATAGAGGTTGTAGAAAAGTATCAGAGTTCCCATCATGTCTTTGCCACACTGTGGCACCTGTCTTTCTGCTGAGGATATGTGGATCACCATACGACGATACCCTAGTACTATCTGGGTCCGTATCCGGGATCTCCACGGACATGGACAGGGCCAAGTGGTCATAGCCAGTCGCACACTGATGGGAATGACTCAAATTACAACACTCCAAAGGCAACTTAATTAACCTATTTCAAGCTCCGTATTACATAAAGCTTCTTGGTACACTTCCATGATATCTTATTGCCTCCGACGAGGCAGATGTAGCCTGAGGAGTTACGTACTTTGTGATCCTAGGCCCTACCACTTTTGATCTATCCATCAACAACCATAGCCAGTTGTGCGTGAAAGCACAAGTCCTGGCACTGGATTGACAAGACTTGCCAAAACAATGCACGTCACAGCCTCCAAATGGAGCCGACATGCATGTTGCAAGAACAACAAGAACGAGAAGTTCATAGAAACAGCAGCTTCAGCATACATTGTGGTCATAAGGAACATGAGAGAGGTAATGACTCGGAGGTACCTCGCTACGTTGACAGGCTCGCCCGGACAACTTGGGCCTGTTGTCGTGAGAAGCCTTTGTCCAACGAACATCAGAAGCATGGATGCATAGGGAACTATAGCCAACAGGCTAGCAAACCACTTCCTCATTGTCCGGCTGTGACGACCGTAATACAATTGCAGCACACGATGTTGTCTTCTACGCCCAATCTCCATACCCAAGAAGAGACGGGCTGGGCAAAGATCCTTCACTTTGTACGTAGACTGGAAGAGATCCGTCATAGCATGGAAAATTTGAGGGTCTCAGGACGCGGTCAAGAGATCATTTACATAGACTTAGACAGCAAGAAAAGGCGGAGAGGGAGCACTCACGAATAGAGCCGACTCGACTGGGCTATGATGATACCCGCCTCACTCTAAAGTAGCAGAGATTGTGAGATTTTGGTAATGGAAAGACCTCTTCCGCCCATACAAGGACATGTGGAGGTGCCAAACATGGTTTGTGCCGTCCTCAAAATCTTGGAGGCTATACCAGATAGATCTCCTCGATCTTGCACCTTATCGTTACACTGAGGTATTAGGCCTCTCTTTTCATTGAAATACCCAATGTGTGGCTATCGTGAACCCCATGCTCCTTGATGGTAGCTAGCTCCTGCGACATAGCCCGCTCCCAAAGTGCTACATTAGCAGCAGAGAGCTTTTTGCATAGTGTTTGGTTTGGACGGACGTGCCTTTGTGCCACTCACAACTAGTGTGGTGGCGACCGAGGCGCGTTGCCCATCCCCACTAGACTCAGCATCTGTAATAGCATTGTGGGACTCATCAGTGGTCAAGGAGTATCCATTCACGGTGTTAGACTGCACTGCGGCCACTGCAATACCGAGCTTGTAAAGACATTTCCTCGTCCTAGCTCCAGGTAGGAGCAGGCAATGCAGAGACAGCAGCATCACTGCAAATTGGACGGGCAGAATGTGTGGGTCCAGAGGGACCAGCTGGAGTAGTGCAACTAGCAGGCTGGTCATAGTGGTGCACAGACTGCAAGGGCCTGAGGCAACCACCAGGCACGTGAATGAACAGCGGGGAGATGGGAACTGCTGGAGGTGTGACTGGATCGGCAGCATTGGCGATCTCAGCAGGCAACGTAGGCAATGGTGCTGATGTCGATAGCGACGCAACAGGTGGCCATGGTGATGTCCTGACATCTTCAAGTCTAGCAGGTGCAGAGTTTTTTACATGCAAGGGGATCAGTTTCACTTCAATGTAGCGCTTGCTGCGTTCTTGTTCGTATGATTGTGTTGGCCAGGGGACACACGTTTCTCAGTTCAGCTGGCCTCTTGTTTTTTGGCTTCTTCATCCCAGAGGGCATCTTGTGTGTGCTTGGATTTGATGTAGCGGCAAAGGCAAATGCGGAGTTAGCGGTGCAGAGCCAACCCTCAGACTGCTCCAGAAGTTGCCACGTTTTGGGTGCGATGTGCTTGGTGCGTTGAAGCAACCAGACCAGCAGCTCCTTTGTTGCTGGTGACGGCCTGTCAACTACGAGAGTATCATTCTGAGGGCTTCCAGCCATCCCAATTTCAGTGGCTTCTTGCCAGCTTCCTTGCATGGTGGACCCAAAGACTACTCAAGGAGTTATTGGGATGCCACTTTGCCATATGAGACGTTCTCTTGACTCCGTATTGTTGTGCGTGACACGTGGAATGTTCTTGGTGGTCTGTTTTGGTGCTGTTAGAGACCCATTGATGCATGTTTGTAATTCCACTTTCATGGACACAAGTTGTTGCACTTCTGTATATTTTTGGTATGTTTCACTTGCTGTTTTTGCTTTGTGAGTGGTTCAAGACCTGTGCATTGGGAGCTGTGCTCTGGATCTTTGAAGAGACATGCTTTGCCATGTTTGTGCTCTTTTGTGTGTGTGTGTGTGTGTGTGTGTGTGTGTGTGTGTGTGTGTGTGTGTGTGTGTGTGTGTGCGT
>SZWC01007036.1:108131-126290 GCA_023375785.1 Penium margaritaceum
GTGCTGGTGCTAGTGCTGGTGCTGGTGCTGGTGCTAGTGCTGGTGCTGGTGCTGGTGCTAGTGCTGGTGCTATGCATGGACACACAAAAGCCTTAATGTCCATGCCATGGTTCCAAAAGCGGCAGCAAATGCCATGTCACTACCTGTCAAGGCTATTTTCTGCAGCAAGTACCTGCTCACCTTGCTCTTGCTCTTGCTCTTGCTCGTGTTGTTGCTGTTGCGTGCAAGGATCAGCTACGCAATGGAGCCAACTTCTGCCTGCAGACCGACTTGTCTTGTCCGTCCTGCTTCCCTTTTGCTGCGTCCGCTCTTCGGATGCCACACGCACATCTGCCGTCCTCAACTGCCCACACACTGCACGAGATTTTCTCTGTGCACCACGCGCCACTTCGCACGGCCAACGTGCCACGTTGAGTGGGGATTGGTCCAGCCTGCTCGCCGCACGAATGGAAGGGCAGCCTGCAGGCCAGTCTGTCGTTGGGTTTCATGCCCCTGCTGTGCCACTGGTTGCATCTACTGTGGCTGCTCGAGGAGAGAGAGAGAGAGAGAGATAGATAGAGAGAGAGAGAGATAGAGAGAGAGAGAGAGAGAGAGAGAGAGAGAGCGNATTTAATCCCCGGCGGAGTTGCGGAAGCTCAAAACTTTCAGCTACGAGGAAGGCCGACGGGATGCGGCGGAGAGGGAGGCAGAGGTGGAGGGGGAGGGGGAGGGGGGGTGAGTTGGGAAGGAGGGGAAGAGCCCAAGGAGATGGGATTGGAAGCGGAGGCACCAGGGAAGATGTGTGTTGGACGTACGCGTGTGTGGGCGTGGGGTGGGCGGTAGGCTGTGGCTTTGGCGCATGAATTGTGAATACGCCGCAAAAGACATCCGCCCTTGGGATGGTGGAGATGTGAACCGGGTAATCTGATTGCGCCCAAGCCTGGGTGGAGTCCGTCTGACCCACCGTGCTGCCGCTTGTTTGCCAGCTTGCTCGATGCTCCTTCTGCGCTGGGGTTCGTCACTGAGACTGACAGGCTGCGAATCGCCTGCCCACGAACGTTCCTGTGAGCTGATGCGTCGCGACACCGGCGAGTCCGTCGCTCGAGCCGCGGTCTTCAGATAATCGAGTAGAACTTAGCTGTTGAGCTCCCTGAGGGCTGCCACCAGCGCTACTGCACCAATCGTTGGTTGTGAGAACGCTGTTTCGAAACGCGGAGATAGTGCCGCTGGTGGCATCGACAGCTCCAGTCTGTGAGCTGTCGCCTGCAGCAGATGCTGCTTCTGCTCGTGCGATGAGGACGGATGGAGAGCAGGAAAGTGAAGATTCGTTCTGTTCGAATCCAGAGGGCGTCTGGCACGCCGCGCGGCTGCGTGGATCAGTGCAGCTTCCTGTTGAAGTTTCTTCTGCGCAGAATGTTCCTCTCAACTGAGGAAGGAAAAGGCAGCGCCCAGATTCGGTGACGGGATTCGCGGGATCCAACCGCATAGTCGGGTGCGGCGTCAGAGCATTGACGCGGCACCCAATGATAGCCGCATCCGTGCTCCCAAGCGGCGGCGACAGTGCAAAGTGGGAAATGTCGCGTCGCCACTTGACTTCGGCGCTTTCAGTGGAATAAAGTAAGGGTCAATTGCTTCAGCTCGCACGACTTCGCCAATTAATGCCTCTAACTAGAATGCCTTGAAAACTATTTCCGTCGCCTAGAGCCTGCGCAACTATTTTGCCCTGCCTAGAACTAGTTTCGGCGCTTCGAAAGCCGACGAAGTGCGTCAGATGAAATAGAGCAGTCATTCCAAGCGTTACGATATCTTTCAGGTCGCATAAGGGCTTCTCAACGCAAGAAGATGGAGATGGGTGTATACGAGCCATATAGCTGCGTAGACGTCAAGGAAGAAAACGACGAACATGTAAGAATTTTAGTGAAGATAAGGTCGTAAATTCATGATGTTGAAACGTTTTTCTATCCTAATAAAGGAGCCCTGTCAAAACCTGTTAGACAGAGAATGGAGAGGAGGTCATACAAAGAAACAAATCAATTTATTTGGATAATAAATAACATTTCAGTTCACGGTATTTTTTAAATTGAATTTTATTTTTTTATGGAAATTTAGATGACGAGAACAATGCAAAACTCGACTAGAGAAAAAAGGATGAGATCTTGAAATAATGAAAGAAGCACTTTAAATTATATATAAATTAATACTATTTTTATTTATGAATATAATTATCATCTGATAATCCTTATTTTTTAATTTAAAATTTAAAAAAAATTTAATAATACTAATCTATCAGGTTTAAATGTTGTATAAGTGAGATCTCTTAGGTTTTTAACAAACTATAAACTTTCTAATGATGTGTATCATTTAATCCAGACATTTTCTCATGAATTTATGTCAAAAATGATTTCCCTTGAACACAAATGTTATTCATAGAAGTTACTATACATGTATTTACATGTATTATTAAATAGAAAATACCATAATTCATCATCACTTGTATGAAATTGATGTATAACTTATTTTACCCTATATAATTAGAAAAATAAAACTTTTCTAGGGGTGAAATAACAAAATATAATGTTTTCACTATTTTAGAATAAAACATTCGAATAAATTTTCATACAAAAACTCATTTGTCAATTAAAAACTATCTATCTAATTAGTTAAAACTCTTAATCATGGATATGAAAAACATGTTTCACATTGATTCGATTTGAATAATAAAACTAAACATTAAACAACACTAATTAACTCCAATTGGGGAAATCTTCTACTTTAGGTTTCAATGAGTTCTTGTACATATCAATACATAAGTACATTGTTTTGCAAGGATAAAATATAATCATAGATATAAAATCAATAAAATGACCAAGAAATGCATGTTTCAATGCCTTTGGCTCTACCCATGTTTCGAGTAATTATTGATCTCCTTATGCTTTAGCAATAGGTGAGTAAGGTCTTTCAAAACTAGATACAAGTGATGGAAATCAAAATAAATGTCCAAAATCTATCGTAAAATGTATAAATATTACATAAAATAACATAAAAATTGGCATATGTTTTATCATGATTTTGTATTTCATGAAAAGTGATATGAAAATCGTTTTTTAAGTATTATTGTTTAATGCAGTTGTCATGGATGATAATCCTTAAATGTAAATTTAAATGATATGATGCTTTCATTGATTTTGTATTTTTTGTTAGTTTAAATTTATTCAATAAAGTTTTGTCATTTTCATGTAGTTTTATGATATCTATCCAAACATATCTTCGATTTGATTAAGTTTTTATTCTACTTAATGCCTATTCTATCATGAGGTTGATTATTGAGAATTAATTTACAAACAATTCACAATATGCAATATTTGTTATAGATTTACTAAGAAAAATCTTCTGAAGCAATATATTCCATAGAAGTTTTAGAACTAGATTTTAAGGACCGTTTATTCTTCCAACTTACAAAGCCCACTGGAATCAAAATAAAATTACTTTTTTATATATGATTTGTTTTTAATATGATTTATTTTGTATGTTTTCATAGAAAATATTTATTTGAAGATTTTTCATAGTTTCGTCCAGTAATTATGTTTTGTTTTTAATGCAAAAACGAAAATTTCATGGCTTTCACGTGACCTAGTAAATGCATAAGTTATTTTTACCATAATTATTTCATCATGAAATTATCATGAAGTTTTCTTCTAATAAGAAAAAAGTTTTTTTTAATCGAAATTAAATGGAATGGTCTCACTCTACAAAATTGTTATCATAGTATGAAAAATAAAAGATAACTTGTTTTATAGTATATCACGAACAAATTTCCCTCTTACTAGGTCTTGCTTTCAGTGTCCATGATGTTCGTTAGATGTTGTACTTTACTGCTTTGTTTCCAAATGCCCCTTGTGGACCTGAATCATTGTTCGGACCTTCGAAAGTCCTTTTCCGTTGCATCTGATGTACGCTGCCAAAAGTCGAGGCGCAAAAAGTGGTTCTATGCATCGCAAAATAGTTGCGCAGGCTCTAGGCGACGGAAATAGTTTTCGAGGCATTCTAGTTAGAGGCATTAGTTGGCGAAGTCGTGCGAGTTGAAGTAATTGACCCATAAAGTAAACCTTTCCTCTCCTGGGAGAAAACAAATGGTCTTCAACTCGAAAAAATTCTTAGACGTTTTCAAGGATGATTGAGAAGATACAATGCTGACGTGTTTAACCCTCCGGTTATTCTGGCATAGAGACATCCCTGAAAATTGAGATCTCACCTAGTGTCCTCCAGGCTAGAAGTTTAACATGGTGGTCACTTACGGTTAGCGAGTCGACCTCTCGTTTTGACGATCTGTTAGTGAGATAGGTATACCTTGTATATCTGCATGTCATTTTTCTCCATGGGCGATGATGAAGGCCACCCTGCCGAAACGCGTACGCCTAAGATTTTTTTTACTTTTCAATAGTTTCTCTCATATCGTCTATCTTCTCCTCTCTCTTTGCCATCACCAATCTTGCAGCACTGAGATGCGCACACCAACATCACATTTATTTATACATGAAAAGAAGTATCATCGTTTTATTTTTTCAACAAAAAGTGATTACAACCTCTTTATAGGGTGCTGCGGCCTACATCAATCATATCACCCCCATGCAATATGATTTTGCATGCATTTGCATGTTCCACGCAAATGCTTACAATGTACATTTCATGGAAATAATGATTTTGTCTTTGATGTAATACATGTATGTCAAATCAACTTTATATCCCGAAAACATCTCTATAAAGTTTTTCTCATTAAATCTAAAGAGTTGGCTTAAAGGTCCTTACCTCATGTTGAGAAGGTTATATCAAAACGACTCACATGAATACTAGGGAAACTAGTACCTTCACCATGATGGATAAATATCAATACAATATCTTAATTCCATTCTAAAAGGTTGCGTTCTATGAAATTCTAATGCTTGAACACAATTGGAAACACACCAAGTAATGGTGAACAACACCATTACTTGGTGTTGTTCACAACACCAAGTAAACAACCCCATTTCATCATAACACAGGCATTAATGACTCCAACATGATAATAAACGAGCATGCCAAATTCACATTGATAACGTTGCAAAAATCATGAAATTAACAGCAAACCCATTAGAAAACATGGGTAAATTCAATACAGATCCATTCAAACCAATGTGAGGTTTGATTTCAAAACCTCATGCATATGAAAATGAATTTTCACTGTAACATTCAGCTAGAAGTGATTACCATTTCAGATTCCAGAGTACAAACATCTCTATTGGATCTCATAGAATAATGAATTCATTTCATTTACAAAATCATTTCTATATTTTCATGATTTCTTATTTGATTAACTTTACTTACTTTTTCTCATGGATTATTTTCCATCAAGGTATTGTCTTTCTACGAGCACTTTAATATTGAATTTGATTAAAAAACTAGTGGATGGAGAAAGACACAATGAATTTTCTTACGAGGCATCAGCAACATTAGTGAGTGAACTTTTCTACTTCAAAAATCAATGTTACCATGCACATTAAAGTTTGGTTTCAGGTGTTGGTTGACCAATGTGGCGTGTGTTCCACATCATAAGAGAATAAAAACGTAGCAAAAACCATAAAACTATCCAAAAATCTCATTATGTTTTATTCTGAATCAAATGAATGATGAAGTTGAGTTGTGTTGAATCTTCACCGAAATGTGCTTTGATCACATGGTCGATTTTCTAGCATTTGCAACACTTAGTACATCTTATTTGTTGGGTTTTTGGAGCCTATAGTGACAAAGTCACCACGTGCTCTTATGCAACAAAGGGATCTTGCTGTTGCACAGGATCAATGTGACCAGCAAGCTTACCATGTACTCCAATGTGCAAAAGTGGAAGACAACAATTCAACTTCTAATTGAAAAGACTATCAAGTACAAGTATGGTATACAAAAACAACCGCAAGAAATTGCGGAGTTTAATGTTCTGATACAATCTTCCCCATCCAAGAGTGCAACACATTGCTAAGCTTTCAAGGCTGTCATTGCAAAGTTCTCAACATACTCACCATGCTTTCAGGTGAAATAATCTTAGGGTGATCAAGGTAGCCTCCTCTCCAAATCGACAGCCATAACCAGTCTTACTAGATCGTTAGAAGACTTCTAATCCTTAAAACCAAGCTAGCAAAGTGATGCTAGGCTAACTAGGTTGACAGAGGGGAACTCTAGCAAGACACACAACTTCTAAGCCCTCCTTACTAGGCTGACGGAGCATTGCCAAACACTTTGGGTCAAAATAAGGAGACTCCAACACAGGCCCAGTGCCCACATAGAATCAAATTTGTAAAGGAAAGCCAAGGTTAGAGACTAACTGAAGGCTCCTAAGCCTAGACACAATTCCTAGCCCACATATGGGAAGTATCAAGCAAGACAGCTCAAGAAAGGCAATTTGAGTCTTGTTTGTAGTCTGGCCACCAAAGCAAGGTACTCAGGCCTTTAGGTAGTTAAGGGTGTCCTCGTGCTTAGGCTAACAGATCGTAACAAAGTTAAATGGTGTCTTTAGATGAAAGAAATTAAAGACTTCGTGTGAAGTCTTGTCTTGCACAAGTGGACAAGTGGTCTCTAGGTTTTGCTCGCGGAGTTGTAGGAGTCTTTGCAGGAGTTACTTACTGAGTTGTTCATTTTCCAACTGAGTCACTTGACTGACTAAGTCTAGTTTGCTTTAATAATGGGATCTTGGAAACTTGACTAAATGCTCTATATCGAAATGAAACTTTGTGCTATAATGTCATAACTTCCTCTTGAAAGAATCTTTCCAGTCCAATACATGTTGTTTGATCCTTAAGAAAGCTTCCTTTATGCTGGCAACTTGGTAAAGGTCCCAACAACTACGTCGTGCATGCGATGTCAACTGCCTCTAAAAACAAACATACTATCAAAAGTAACTTTTGGGTTCCTCTTGGGTGTTGTGGACCTGCTGAAATCTTCTTTTAAAAAAATGCGGCTCACATTGTTCAAGTATCACCTTGAAAAGACTCCAGTTTAGTTCTCTTAGGTTTTGTAAGGACCATTAATTGGTTGGAGCAAGCAAAGAGGATCAAACGAATCATATTAGGTGAGGTAAGGTTCAACTGCCCATCCAAAACTGAGCTTGTTACATGAAAAAAAGCCTATTTGCCTCCCATTCACCTGCTAGGCTATGTATTGGAAAGACCTAAAAGCTTCCATTGACGAGAAGCTTGCAAGACAGGACAGCCTAATTGGACCACCATCCTACTTCAACCACTTATGAACGATGAGAAAAAATTCTCGCCGCAAGTCATTCTATCTTGATGTTCTAGCCTTCTACTCCTTTTTTTCGGTCCTTCTTTTGTGGAAGCACACCATACCTCGGCCTACTAAGGCTTCATTTCCCAACTACAGATTAGTAGCATTTTTTGACTTAAGCAGAGCCCCCCCCTCTTTACTTTACTGAGCACTACACCAAGCTTGCATTTTGCATATGATAAGGAGCTCTTCAGGGTCACTGGAGAAACTGATCCATCTTCTTTTGCTGACAAAAGTGGTAAGGTCCACTTTGTGAAAACTGAAACAAGAGGTGTACGGTGAGGATTACATCAGTTTTGACCCGGTGCCATTTGTTGCTCAATTAACTCCTGCCATTGTTTTGCTAGAGCACCAACTCCTCACGAAGGAAGATTCAATGCAGTGAGAAGTATACCCGCCCTCTGACCCTTTTCTATGGGAGAGGAACACCGAAATTTGGTTGAGTAAACCGCTGAAGGAAATATTGCATTCTGGCAATCCTTTTTTAATCCACCATAGCAAACATGAGACATCTGTAGTTTTTTCACCTTTCTATTTGTTTTTGTAGCTATAAGTAGCTTCATATAGCTTTGAGAATGCACGACACACAAGTTGGCTTTCAACCTCTAGTCCCCATGATGGACAAGATGATTTGAGGTTCTTCCAAGATCGCGTAGTCCTCTCCTCTTTACTTTGACACAAGTTGCAAGTGTCGAGCTACTTCTCTGAATGTGGGTGTGTGACTAGATATTCTGAAGTATGTTGCTCCTGAAGAAAGATGTGCAGTCGTGAGGAGCAATGTTTCCCCTTAACTAGTTCTGGCCTTTTGGTCGTTATGCAAGGACATGGTCCTCGTTTGCTTTGATGTGCCTGTAGCGCCCTTATGTCGTGGACACATCTTCCTCTACCAAACACCTTTGTAGGATTTTTGTATGGAGCACAACTACTCCATGTATGCATGCCACCTGTCATAGTGGGCGTATTGCCTCCTTTTGACGCTGCAGCAAGATTTTGCCACAGAGTACAACTGCTCCGTTTGTGCATGCCACTTGACACCACGTGGTCTTACTACATCCACCTGCTATGTTGAGAATATTTTTCCATGGATCTCAGATGGTCCATTTGTGCATGCCACCTCACAGTAAGTGAGCTTAATGCCTCCAGTTGCCACTATGGCAGGATTTTACCATGCATCGTAAGTGCTTCAATTATGCATGCCACTTGTCACGTCGTGGGCATACAATGTCTACCTGCCACCCTCGTAGGCTATTGACAGGAAGATCAAGTGATCCATTTGTGCATGCCACCAGTCAATTTGTAGGCTTATTGCATCCACTTACCGCTCTGATAGAATTTTTCTACATTACGGGCTGCTTCAAGGCTTGACCAACACCTTTACACTGCCTTCTCATTATAGAATCTCCTTTGATGTTGCTATGGCAAAGTAAGTTGTTGGAAGCACTTTTGCAAATGCTAAAGCTTTGACTGATGTCATTGTGCTCCTTTACAGATGTTGTAAAGAGTTTAGATTCACTTTGCTACTTAAATGAGGGCAGAGGTCTCCAAAGATACAAATGCATCCTTTTTGGTATTGTCTTGGTCAAGTCTTAAGATGTACATATCAATGTGCTCTTCCTAAGGCGATTCTTCCCATTGTAAGTTTTTCTTTTGGCTTTCCACTGCCTCTAGATCAACACCTGCTTGCTAACGTAGTGCAGCTCCCTGCTAATATGCATGACCACATGGTCGTTCACCTTGACTTTGGTTGCTTTATTATGTCACCAAGTCCGTTAGAGTTATACTACTATTGCGATTGCCGATACGGAAAGTAGAACAAAACGATGTTGTGGGATTCGATTCCATTTTATGGCTTAGATGCTCCCCATGATATTTCTTCTTCTTCTTGTGATGTTACATGCTTTGTGTCATGAAATGGGATTTGCGTTCATAAAAAGCACATGTCAAAATGCTCACGAGCGTCTTTGCCTTGGTGCGCTTATCACTACTACATCAATGATGATGGGTTGTTGCGGAGACTTCATCATGTTGTATCCTCTTGTACCAATGCTCTGTCAATGCAATTATAGCTCATCAGAGCTTTTTGTAAGCTCATTGTTGCATACACAAAAGCCTCCTACATCATCGCTACTCTTTAAAGACGTAGGAAGGCTTCTCCTTTGCCAAATACAACATTGGTGCAGCGTTCTTCTATTCATATGGCCTTGTACAAGGTGATGAGTAGTCAGATTTTCACGCGCTTTGAGGCTCATGTGACTCTGTCTCTTACCAAAGACACGTTTACCTAAGTTAATCTACTACACCGTCATCATGAAATTGTTGGATTATCTTCTCTTGGATGGACCATGAGAACTCCATTTGATGTTCGCATCCGCTATCTACTTCCTTGGTTTGCTTCTGGATGTTTGGCGAGACGTCCAACCCTTAGCACACTAATGTCGACACCTTTCTCTCAAGTAGGCACTGTTTTTGCGATAATTGCTTGTCGATGCAAGGTTGTTGATGGTTGTTTGTTTTACATTCACCACTCCACCCTCCATGAGCTCATGCAAGATGGTTATTGCCTTGGCTCTTTTGCAACCTAGGTTGGAGCCAATGGCTTCCCTACTTTTGACTTGGAAAAAAGTGCATGGAGTGATGTCATCCCTCGTGACATCATCACATGGGTGTTTGGAAGGTACCGTTGTTTTTCATCAACTATTGCATGTGTTGCTTGAAAGTGCGTTTTGTACTACTTCATGATTTGACCGTTGTTATGGAGTTGTTGTGGATGTTTCAAGGGATAATACAAGGTTTTGCATGCTCCTTCCATGAGTTGATGAAGTTGACTTTGTTTGCAGACAAAAGACAGACTTAGGAATGTCACTATGGATGACACTTCCGTTGTAGCTACTTATGGCTACACTACAACTTCTTGCACCATCCCAAATAATGCAAATCCTATCACTGGAATCTGCACTCGCATGAGAGCTGATGGCATTAAATGTGTCACAACTACGAACACGATTGTTATTATTCATCATGATGGTAGTAGTGCCAGTTGAAGCTGATGGTGAACATTCACTTACTACGGAATTTGGTACAGCTAGTGCTAAAGCCTTGGACGGTCAGCCTTGTGCGCTTCTTTAGAAAGTAAGAGCATGAGACACATGTCAATCGATTGATGTAGAGGGCTCCATTTGCACCCAAATCGTCCTGGCATGCCGTTGTCCGAAGCGCCTCCTCTCTTGAGCGCTACGCCTAATTAGCTATTGCTATATCTCTCCTTAAACCACATCATTGGTCCATATACAAGCTAAGTAATAGAGCCCGGTCATTTGTGAAGAGTGTGTGCTTTAACTATCCATGACGAGGTCGCTCTTATTGTCCATGATGCCTCCAAGTGCGCATGACTATTGCATCACGTGCTCGCCCTGCCATTGATGAGTGATGAACGACGTCAACTTTGGAAGCTTGGGCTATAACTATTACTTCTTGTTTGAGGCACCAATCCGCTACTCTAATCACATGTGAATCATGCCGTGACGTCCTTGCCCAGATACCATGATGGGTTTCTTCGACCTTCACTGAAAAGTCAGCAAATTCTTTGATGTACTAAGGGGGTCCCCTTAGTACGTATATTAGTGTATAGGGTTAGCTTGCAAGGTACATAGATTCTAGGTCTTCCTGTTACCAAGAATCTATGTACCTTGCAAGCTAACCCTATACACTAATACTCGGAAGCACAAGGCGGAAATAAACCTTATAACTGAAAAGGTCATCGAGTAAAGGTATGGTGTAGGGAAATAATAGTAAAACACAACTCAACTCAATGCTTTGACACAACCTACCAATCTAAGGTTGCAACACCTTGCTAGGTCGTGAAGACAGTCACTGCAAGGGTCTTAACATGGTAACCATGTTTTCGGGTGAAATGATTAGTAGGTTCTTAGGGAAGCCACCAATCCACACAAGCAGCTATTCCTTACATTACTAGACCGTGAGAGGACTTATCGCCCTGCTAGCCAAGCTAACAAAGTGCTATTAGGCTTATTGGGTCAAGAAAGGGGAACTCCATCAAGACACACAACTTCCATGCGCTCCTCACTCGGCTCATACAACACTGCTAAACATAGTGGGTTCCAAAAGGGAGACTCTAACACAAACCAACAATCGGAACATAATGAAGTCTGTGAGACAGAGCTGAGGTTTTACACTAGCTCTAGGCTCTCACGCCTAGACATCAATCTTATCCCACATATAGGAAAAGCCACAAAAGAAAGCATAAGCAAGGCTACTTGACTCTTGTAAGTAGTCTAGGTACCATAGAGAGGTAGTCAGGCTTATACCTAGTCATGCGCGTCCTCCTCCCCAGGCTGGCTGACTACTACCAGCCTAATTGGTGTCTTGAGATGAGAGAGACTATAAAGTCTTGGTCTAAGGCGATTTCTGACACAAGTGGAATGCTGGTCTCTAAATGTTTGTACTAGAGTTGTAAGAGTTTCTGTTGGAGTTACTTGCTTAATTGTTACTCATTTTTTACTGGTTCAATAGACTAACTATGTCAAGTTTGTTTCTCGTGGGATCTTGGCGAGTTGACATGCTGCTCTGTGAGCAGAGGAGATTTCCTTCTACAATGTTATAACTTCCTCCTCAAGGAATCTTCCCCTTTGGAGGCACATAGCTTTGTCTTGAAGAAAAATTCTTGAAGGTTAGCAACGTGGTAGTGGTTTTAGCTGCCATGTTGTGCATGTTACTTCTCACGTATGACGGTCCTCACTCTTAACTCTACATGCAGCTACTAAGCTGTGTATGTAGCACCTTATGCAGTTGTTACTTCATGCATGTGGTAGTTGATGCAATGCTGAGTTGTGTATGCACCACTTGATGTAGTGTGGTCCTTGTTCTAGAGCTCTCCTTGCATGTGGTGATGAAAGCGGTCCCAATAGTATAGTCAAGTGTAGCCCCACCCTGACTTGTGTGGGCCCAAGACCCAGTTATGCTTACTCGCATTGTGCAACTTTTGCCCAAGTTGTGCAAGCATGGATGCACAACCTTGTTGTGCTTGCAGCATACAAATCTAGGCTCCTTTCCCCCCCTTGGAGCTACATGCCATAATTAAACTTGACCTATACTTCAGAAAGTCCGAGCCTATCACACCCAAGTATTTACAGATAAATATTCATAACTTTGCAGAAAGACCTCAGATTGTGGAACAGACTTTGCCATGTCAAAACTCTTGGGCAACGTAGTTATCAAAAACTCCAAAATTGTTGTCCTTTGTAATTAGAGGTCATAGTGGTGATTTATGTCTTTTCATTGAAATTGCTGTTCTTGTGAAATCTTGAACTAAAGAACTTCAGAAACTACTAGTTGCATGTTAAGTCTTGTTCATTTGAACCATTCTTCTTGTGGTAAAAACATGAATAAACTATGAATTTTCACTATGGAAGCTTTTGAAATCCTACAATCAAAAGGATTGCATAGGTTCTCCATCATTTTTAACTTGTGTTCCAGGTCACATAACTAACTTTGTGTGCACTTTTTGTGATTTATTTTAGCCCTGAACGAGATTGTATTGCTAGTTTTACTCGAGGTACCCTATTTCCCCCTCCTCTCTATAAAACATTCCTTACCCTAGGAAAATGGAACACGAGAATCCCTACCATCTATGATTCATGTACAATGAGGCGTGTGAACAAAAACTAAGTTGCGATGTCCTTTGAGCAAATATTTTGACTCACAGCCCCTTGATTTGAAATCACCATGATTTACGTAAACCTTCATTTCATGATTTGATGAACACCATTTTGACTATCATAACAGGATGCCGAGATTATCTCAATAGAATTTTCAGAAGAAGTTAGTGTAAATTGAAAATATTTTGTAGAAGTTTAGGTGCCAATTGTTTTCTCATTTAAGGGAGATTGATCTATGCTTTGTGATTTCAACTATTGGCCCATGCTATTTTGAGATAGTAGTCTTGTTTTTAGAATAAAATCCTATGAAAGCAGGTTTTTAACTTGTGATAATTTTCAGAATCTTATAGTTCTTTCAAAATCTATAACAACAAGAAAGAAATCCCAAAAAAGAGGTCAACGATAGTGATTTGAAGAAAATGATGCAATGTTATCAGTTTCCATGTAAAGAAATTGCCTTTAATTTTTCTTCATTCTCATTCATTTTTTTCCCAGCTTGGGAATTTTTTTTTATGGTACTTGGCTCCTTGTCTTCTTTGAAATGTGTCAGATTGTCATCCAAAAAGTTAATGCGAGGCGTATATTGAGCACTTTGAGAAAGGCACGTTGCTTTGAAACTTGATTTTGACGACCGGGATAACAAAGGCTATCGGTCGTTGAAACTGGGGTTACTAAGAGTTTTCTGAATTTTGTTCTACGGGTCAAGAATGTTGGCTTGAGGCGCTTTCGGTCAATGTACACAAATGGTTCTTGCTAGCCAAGATTATGTTTCGCTCTTTGAATTGCGAAGGCTTCAGCAATCAGAAAACTCCCGAGAACGCAGGTAAGGGTGAGTGGGGATGCGAGATTCCCCCTGTTGATAAATTATTTTGTATGTTGCAAAATGTTACTACTGTGTCGTTAGATGTGACATCTCAACAAACTCCGATCGTTTTATTGTGTCCCTTATGTGATGAGACGTTGAAGCAGTTGCTAGGTAAGGGCGAGTGGGGATGCGAGTTTCCCCCTTCGACTCGATTCACTCACCGGTGCTCGTGAATGGTCGTGGCCGAACTGGCGAGACATGGGTGGCGGACAGCTCTCTGTTCTTTACTGGCCGTGGATGGGAGAGGGTGGAAAACATTTCGCACACTTGCACTTCCACCGTGGCCACTTGTCCACCAGCGAGCTCCATTTCACAATCGGAAAACCGACCCAATGGTCCGCTTCCAGTCGGCCTCCAGTAGACTTATCCGCACCAAGGTGGCGATTCGGATTCAAGGTTGAGTTTACAGCTTCGATCGCGCCACCTTTTCGTCAGTGGGGTTCGCTGTGCTGAGTTCTGCGATGTTTGACACAACACAGCCTGCTGGGAAATGTCGCGGACATGCTTCGGGTGAACGGAAGTTGGTGAAAAAGTGGACCAGGAAATTAGCTATATACCACACGTTCGGACAGAGGCAATCTCTGAACCACTATTCTTCTAATTATACAACTATGTGCAGAAATTTACTTTTTTTATTTCAGTAAGCCACGCTTTCCGATTTCTGATAACGATGAAGAACGGTTTTTTTGCGATTACCATATGCCGAGAGGGGTATACAAGATGTTAATAAAGACCCTGTTATGTCACGGTTTCCTTTTCTTTTTGGAATAGGGATGAGTATGCTAGTCGATATTCGACAGGTTTGACGTTATTCGATCGTCGAGCCTGGAAAACGTCCCCGTGCATGATGCGACGAAACTTTTAGGGCAATTTGTATTGAGAACAATGCGGAGAAAAGCCTATATGTACAAAGAGATGAATCTATAAGTTAAGCGACTAGACAGAGCAGATGTGTTGACGCGCACTTGAAGGGGCATATGGAGATCTGCATTTTGCACGCGTGGCTTCTGTGATCTACTTTCGGAAACCGTGGCTTCTTGTGACCTAACTTCGGTAACCGTGGAAGATAGTTTCCTATAAACGGATTACGTGGCGAATAGCTCACATAAGTGACAGAAGCGTGGCAGATAGCGACTTTGCCGAAAGTGGACACATTCGGTTGTTTTTCGGCTGCGGTGGGCTACATCTTCGTCCGGTCGAGAGTTCCCAGCTGCGGCTGAAAACTAGTGACCAAAAAGACGACCGCGAGTGTTCTTCGGTCTAGCACAGCGGACAGCGATAGGCAAAGGCGATGAAAAAATAGCTGGGTGGGCTGCGTTTTACCCACCTTCGGGCATGGAAGCTTCTTGCAGCCTTGATGATGTCAGCAACTTTGTGGACGTGGCTCGCATGTCCACTCACCACTTCCACGACCTCATCCAGTCGTGGATGCTGTATTCATTGTTGTCCCCTTTGTTGTCCGTTCCGCAATAACTGCTTTCAACAGCCTCCTGTAATCTTCTTGTGTCCGACCCCCGACTCCACGCCATCCTTCAGACGGTACTTCGCGAGTAGCTTCGATTTCTAGGGAACCGTCTGGAACTAAACCGGTAATGCTATTGAACAAGGAAACTTCAACAGATATCGGACAGCCCAAGCATGTGGACACCCTACTTCGACAAGAGAGTGGATGCCCCCCGGCCAGAATTTCTACATCTGGACTTGTGCACGAACGAACCTGGCTGTGGTATTGTGTGAAGGAGCAGCATCGACGGTCATCATCGCCCATGGCAAAGCACGACCAGAGCAGGAAACTGTCAGTATTTTGTTGAGCCCACGAATGAAATATGACAACGGCAAGGATCGAGTGCAGGACAATCGGCATCACACCCTCCGAACCCGCGTCCAAGTCTTCTTCTTTTGGGGCTTAGGAGTAAGGACCAAGAAATACAAATTGAAAACATTCTGTGCCTTTACATGTGCAGATCGTGGATCCTATTCGAAAAACATATCGAACAGCTGAACGGCACCATCTCGTAGCCAATCGTGGCACTGCGGACGCACGGTGTGCTTGTCACGACGCATGCGAATCCGATCTGGTCCAGATTGAAACTGAACTTCGTAATTTCTAGTTGGATAGTCGACTTGTTTTCATTCTTGAGCAGAGTTTGTTGTGCACTCGTCATCCTTTCAATCGTGCGACGTCGATGGTTGAGCGTCCGCGGCATCGAGGGCAAGCCATTAGGCCAATACATGGTGGAAGAATGATAAGCCTGCATGTTGAGCTTACTAGACTACCTTGCACAATACCCACACGCTCCCCAGGTTTAGAGTTGGAGAATGTCCACGGTCTCAACATGAACTGTCGTAATGCCAGTCACTGTCGACACTGGCGACAGTGCCAGAAAGACAAGAAGCTCGGGAGAATCGGATACATCACGTGGTACAATGTGCAAGTCGATCTGTCGACGCATGTGGGGCAATCTGGACTGGCAGTGGCCTACGTTAGCCAAACGAAGTTCCCTAAGAAGAGCACGATCTGTATCAGCCAAAGTCCAAGGGTGCGGCTGGTCATCGGTTGAATCGATTATTGAACGCAATGGGGAAATGCTTTGCGAACTTTGTTGGACTGTTATTGTCCACTAACTGAACCCTTCCTATCGGACATCATCCTTGGTGGTCAGAACACTGGCGCAGGCGGTCAGTTCCAGAGTGGCATCCCCCAATCGCTGTCCAAAATAGTTGAGACATTCGCACGTGAGTGGTGGAAACGGGGATTGTTAAAGCGATATTGTTCATTGTTGTTGTGGGTCAGCTAGGCTACTTGGACAAGAGACGAAGGACGTGCACCAAGACGGATCAACATGGCTGGCCGAGCAACGCTGAATCGTAACTACTCATTCCAGCGCTTACTAGCCGCACCCCAAGCCTCGCGTCGGGACGCATTAGTTGGACCACTCGTTTCGAGAAAAGATCATCATCAAAACAGTGTGATCAACAGTTGAAAAGCCAGTCGTATTCTCGAGTAAGATGGCACGAGTGTAACCTACAGCAAAGTCCACGTTAGGCACCCCCGCATAGCACCTCGCCAGGACAGCTCAAACATTAACATAATCCTGAGTTATCCGCGAGTTGAACATGAAAACTACCATATCTAGTGACTTACATTCTAAGAACTACATGTCCATTACACCGGATATTATGAACAGAATACCAGCGAAGTCCTCGATGGGGAGAGTTAATGGCAGAAAAGATTGTACAGGGGGTGTAAAATATCTGTCCTGCCATGGGGGTACATCAAACCTAGCAGCATCAACTCACTTATTGAATACGCCCATCAGGTTCTTCCAGAGGAGAAGTGCCAACACGTGAAGGCAGACAACCCAATAATGAAATGGACGACGCATTCAGCAAATACCAAGAAAATACAAATTCAATTCTAAACAAGTAAATAGCCGGCCACGACAATATTTGAATAAGGATATCAACTTTACATTCTAAAAATAGTTGTACCAAATTCCATGTCATTTATTTAGTTTTAGCACTGACGTGGGGTCCACCATGATTATAAGAGGCTGCACTAACACAAAAAAATGCAAAATTCAATCAGATACAAACTTTCATTCCATCCTGAGGAGATGAATTTATTCTTCCTTGTACATTTCATGCATAAACTCTTTCAAATTTCATGCTCACCTTTCCAAACAACAATACTTCGATTTTTTTCACAACACGTTTCCAAATTCATAAAAATACAAAACTGAATGGAGAAAAAACATATTGTGCTTTTAACCTTTTATGTTTACGTACATATGAATATGTCTTATACACAAAAACATATGTATGTATAAAAATATGTAGATAGATTTTTTCCAACATACACAGATACACATTGATATGGACATAAATGTAGATATAACATAGACATAAACATAGATACAAATATAAGTAAAGATATGCATATAGATATGACGTAGAAATACATGTAGATATAACAATGAATATAGTTATGCATGTATGTATCGATATCAATACACATATACATATAGATATAGACATAGATATAGATATAGATATAGACATAGATATAGATGTAGATGTAGATGTAGATAAAGACATAGATAAGTGTATGAATACAGATATAGACATACATGTAGATATAGACATAGATATTGATATAGATATAGATATAGATATAGATATAGATATAGATATAGATATAGATATAGATATAGATATAGATATAGATATAGATATAGATATAGATATAGATATATATATAGATCTAAATATAGATATAGATATAAATATAGATGTAGATATAGATATTAATATAGATATGAATATGGATAT
>SZWC01007037.1:91243-108959 GCA_023375785.1 Penium margaritaceum
CCCCGCCCTCGTCCTCGTCCTCGCCCTCCCCCTCCCCCCTCCTCATTCTCCTCCTCCTTCACCTCCCCTATCCCCTGTTCTTCCCGCATTGTCATTGTTACCCTCCCCCGTCCTCCCTCGTCTCGTACCGACAGTAGTGTCGCCCCTCATTCGTCGTTTGCGATCTCCCTATCGCCGTGCTCTCTCCACTTCGTGCTCACCCGTGCGCTCAGCACACTGACTTTGCAATCTCACGGAAAGCCTCATGCTAGGATCGAGAGATCACGAAGTCACTATGCTCTATGAGTTGTAGCTAGGGTCCTGTTCAGTCATAAACTGAACTCGCACCTTTTACCTCGACTTTGACAAGATTCCGTTTCTTTACCTTGAGAGAAAGTATTCAGAAGTAAAGAGAAGCGACCAATTTGTTGCAAGGGCCACCTGCTTACGTGGCATCACCTGCGCACAGTGGACATTTTTGTGTGATTTTTCGATAATGGACATTTTTGCATTGGATAGTTTTGTGTGCTACTTCAGGCGGTGGAGAAATTTGTGTGCTCGTATAGCGACCGGCCATTTTTGTGTGCTATTTGACAAGGTGGACATTTTTGTGTGCTCGTACGGCGACCAGCCATTTTTGTGTGCTACTTTAAAACCCATGCTAAAACTGCATTTTTCACCCCACTGCAAGCTTCTACGGCCTTCTAAGTCGGTGCTCTCTCTGGATATCCAATCAATACTGACTTTTTCAAAAACGTTTTTGCACTTAAGTGAGGTGAAACATCCATCGTTGTTGAAAGGGAACCTCCCTGGCCCTGACAACGCGGAGCCTCGAAGGTAGCCAAACGTTAAAAAACCCCATTACCATGAAGAGCGAGGTTTCTCAAGAGTAATTTTATTTGACAATTTGGAGAGATTTTGAAGGTATGAGGCTCAAACATCGTGAGTCAAAGATTGAGAAGTGGGATACAAAAATTTAGCTCCAACATAAAACTTCTGGTATTCAAAACAAAAACATGTTTTGAAACAATGGACTCCCTAAGCACCCACGAAAAAATCTTTTTTTTTGAATGGAGAAAAATCTATTAAAAAAACAGCGATTAAGGAAATAAATGACGCAGTCATCGCTCCCTCATAAGGATCACGATCAAGCGATGAAACCATTTCTTGTTGCTATTTGACACGGAAGCGTGTTACTCATATTCAGGGTTTTTAGGTGTAACGTGGATAGTTCCCATGCAAAACATAGATAGAATTCCAAGAAAGGATGATGTGTTCCTTTTTTCCAATACATTACAACTATAACAATATACTTTTAAAGCGAAAAAGGACAACTTATGATGACTTTGCCTTCGACGAGGGATTTCAATCAATCCCATCAATCATGGCCCCTCTCATGATCAATTGATGCAAATGAACATGATCACATATGTTAAATACCCAATGTTCTTCATTGGATAAGTGTCTAGTAAAATGCAACCTAATGCATGCATGTAAACGTATTGCATCTTTTTAGAAAAAACGTTTCATCATATTCATCATCATCATCATCATCATCATCATCATCATCTTCATCACAATCATGATCATCATGAGCATCATTGTCCTCTTCCTCCTCCATATCATTGCCATCATACTCATTTTCATCATCGTCGTTGTCATCATCAATGAGGATGAAAGAACCATCAATGTTGTAAGGAGCCTACATCATGATAAGGACATACACTTATAAGAACTATTAAGAACTAGGAAAGATAAGGGGGTTAGATAAGGAAAATTGGCACAGAGTAAGGCCACACATACGTAGAGAGCTAAAGAAAAAAAGGAGGGAAAGGAATAATGTGAGTGAGTGAGTCAGAGAAAGAAATGAGAAGGGGGAGAGGAAGGGGGAGGGAGATGGATATGGATATTGAGAGGAAGAGGGATTAAAAAAGGGGGAAACATGGGGCATCCAAGTTTCATTCAATACACCACATGAACGTGTTCATGTAGTGCATTCACATTTGTTGCTAATGAAGATTGGTGCCCATTTATCACCTTTTTTTTATTCATACCAAAATATACACTATGTAGACATTAATTGTAATGTTCAACTAAAAAAATTGAGTGTGCATTGAGAACTAATACCCTACTGCTTATTGATTTTGACGACCGGTTTTTCATGAATTAAAGAATCCTTAATTTCGACCAGGGCTCAATTATTGTCGTTTTCTGTTAATTTTGTCGAGCAGCTTATGCATGGTCCTTAAATTTCGACGTCAGGTCGAGTCTAATTCCGTTGTGTTCGTTAACTTTGACGTCGTGCGGCCATTAGACTACGCACGCAACTGTCGAGTCCAACAAAAACAACGTCGTGTAACGGTCATCCACACGACAACGGAGGTGGCCGTAGGAGCACATGCAAAACCGATGCGCTTAGTGTTCAGCTGCCCTTGCCTAAGGCCGTCCTGTCTTCATAAAGACAGGAAGAGCGTGGGCAACAGCAGCTACACAACGAAATCTCAACCACATCTAGACTTTGTGCTTCCCTCAGCCACCATGCACCATTTTCTGAGGAAGGTGTCCGCCGACGAGAGGACTCGGCGTCTGCACGAGGCCGCTTGTCAGGGTCCTCCTCCACGCCCCGTGCCAAGGAGACATCCTGTTGGATGTCCTGGGAAGCATAAGAAGCTGACGTTTCACAACACGGAGGCTCCTCGCATGCACGAAGACTTTGTCAGCACGTACATCAACTCTCCGCTGTCGCTACTCGCTGCTTTGGAGGAGAAGGACAACACGTGCAATGCCACGTTGACACCGTGTCCACCCCGCAAGTTCACGAAGTACGCGCCAGGAGCAAGCACGTCAACTTCTGCTGCTCCACAGCCTGCTTCTTCCCTCTCACCGCCTCGTGCACGTCATTTTACAGCAGCCGAGAAGGGTTAAGTGCGTGTGGACGCTTCACCCCCTCGTCCGCGCTTCAACGACGACGAGGGCACGACTCCCAAGGATGCAATCCCGCCCTCCTCTTGCCCTTTGCAAACGAGGCTACACACGGTTTCACTTTCCATTAGTTCCCCAAAGCTGCCAGTGGTGCACGTTGTTTCGAGCAGTGCGTTATCGTCATCGGAGTCGTCCAGAACGTCAAGTGGGATGGAGGAGCAGTCGTCAGACGATTCAACGGACATGAAGTGCCTCATGATGCAGCTGTCTGAGTCCACGACGTCCACCTCGGCTACATCATCGGCAACTTCAAAGAAGCGGGGTCGCTACTGCGACTGGTTCGAGAGTGGTCACTACAAGACAATTTTCAAAGCGTACAAGACTCATCCGACGGCGTACGCCACTGTCATGCATCTTCGGAAAACTTTTAGGACTCCAGATGGGTACTCTGAGTATGACAGACTTGCACCTAACACAGTGCCGGGTTAGTTTGTGGATGGTACAAAAGTAGTGAAAAAGCAGTACGAGGGTGCGGTGCTTGCTTCTATTGTTTGTGCACCATCTGCGCCTATCCGAGAGAAGAAGCAGAAACATGGGTGCCTGAGTAAAAGTGCTTAGCTCGACAAGCACCCTGAGATCGTTGATGAGATTAAATCAACGCTCTGGGATGCTCGGTCGGCTGGGCACGCCCTAAACTCCAAGATTATCTACCGAGAAATTTGTGGGGTTATTGCATGCCACGCCCCTGATGAGCTGGAACGGATGGGTACACATGCTTTTGCTTGGTCGTGGGTCTATTGTTCTATAAAGAGAGAGCTACGCATGCTACGCCACGTCCACCGTGGCGTAGCAGAACTACTGCTACGCAAAAAGTGCCTGATGACTACGAGAAGAAGATCCTAAATTTCCATCGACGTGTAGCATGCATGGTAAAACCTGTACGACATCAAACCTTTCATGGTGCTGAACGGGGATCACACCGGCATCCAGCTTCTTCCCTCAGCAGGTCACACGTACGCGCCAATGGTGTCTGAGGACATCCAGATCGTGGGCCTCGAGGACAAACGTGCCATCACCGCGCTTGTGACATCGTCCATGACCGGTGACCTCCTGCCAATGCAGTTCATTTTTGGCGAGAAGACCTGTCGTTGTCTTCCACGTGGAGTCCACGCCTAGGCCCTCGTCAATGCCGGCTGGAATCTGACGTGCACGTCCTCCCATTAGGCCAACGCTGACACGACAAAGGAGTGGATTTGCACCATCTTCCACCCATACTACAAGCAGATGTGTGCGGCGCTTGGGGTCCACGAAGGCGAGGCAGATCTGTTGCTCGTGCTCGACACCTAGCGTCTGCACGCGTCCGCTTCTTTCCATCTCTGGCTGCAGGACAACTTCAAGTTCATCCACACTGTGTACATTCCGACAGGATGCATGTCAAAAGCTTAGCCTGCTGGCGTGGGCATCATTTGGCCGTTCAAGAACAAACTGGAAGAACTGTTATCGATGTGGGGTGCGGAGCGTAGTTGTGAGGGGGGACGATGCACATCGGCATGAAAGACCTCAAGGAGGAAGCATGCTCATGGTTCATGGATGCATGGGATTACATCCGTGAGGCGGAGCCCTTGGTCAAGAGCGCATGGGCTCACTCGAGTTTCACTCGTGTTTTCGATCCGGCATTCCGTCGTGATGCTCCCCCATACGCAGGCAAGCCGCTGTTCCATGACGAGCCCTGTCATGAGGAGGAAGTCGTACAATAGGTTTCATCATGTGACATGCGTTTGTGATTATGAGTGCAAAGAAGATGTGTTTTTCCCTCGTTCTCACTCCATGGTTGACTGTTTGACTTTCCAAATGTTCGCCGTAATCGTTCGAGTGTTTCAAAGTGCCAAATTCTTTTTCAGAACCGTCTACGTCTTGTATCCTATTTTTTCCACACCCAAATAAAGCAGTAGTGTCACCCAGCCCCTCAAGAGGAAAAACCACGAGGTCGATCCTAGAATTCGACAAAGAGGGTTTTATGCTAATCTAATAGTCCCTTGAAATCGACGAGCACATCAAATTCGGCGACTTTCAACGAGGGAAAAAATATTTAATATCGAAATCAATGAGGAGCTGGGTAGTTAAGTCCATACAAGGCAGTTGAAATATGATGGGTGAAAGGGAATTTGAAATAACTTATGTATGGAAGTGAAATCTTGTAATAGGGGTCTCACTTCACCTCAAGCAAGATGGTATCAAAGAAATGTTTTTTTTTAATTAAGGTAATTGTACCTCACCAAAGGGAAGTGTAATGCAACCCACAAACAAGGAGGCCTAGTCTCTTCACCAAATGCGTCCCAAGCTAGACTTGAATCTATGGCATGTCTCATTTACTTCGCATAGTTGCACGTTGCTTTAGTGTGCTAAAAGTTTCTCTTCCAAAAAAGTTTACTGCAAATAAATTAATGATATTTTCCATGTTTACGAATATTTCATAAAAATATATCGCATAATTCTAGCTTTTAACACCCCCTTGTCTCAATAAACATGAACAAATGTTACTTTCATATCATTGATGGGAATACCTCTCTCAATAATTTCAATAACCATGACTAATTCTATTTTCTCATGCATTTAGTAAGAGTGCGTACATTGAAAATTCTCTTTCTCAAGCACTCAATTCATGGATGTGTTAGTGAGTACATTACACGCTCCCAAATTGTATAAGGTACACTGAAACTCTCCTTTAAATCTATTTCCACTACCTCATAGGTTTAAGGCACCTTACTTGTCAAATGACATGTCCTAAGAATAGTAGTCATAAACAGCACAATTCCATAGCGGTTGTATGGAAACATAAAACATGAAAGAATGCAAGAATAATGGGCAATTTCACTTACCTCACCCTTTTTCTGCCTAAAATTCCAATCTTTCTATACATTGCTCGAAATGACTGTCTTGTAACGTATTCAAGCAAACCAATTATTCATTTACAAGTGATTCGTCCCAGAAGACCTCCGTGCAACAATCAATAGTTTCTTTGTGTTGGTTTGTCATTCTCTCTTCATCATATCCTCCTTAAATGACCCACTTCATTTTTCAAAGAAGGTTTTGAACGTGAGGTTCTTTTTTATAATCCCCATGCCACCTATCAACAAAATTTATGAACAATAGGTATGTTATCCTTGTTTTTGAAATTTGTCATGCATAGGCAACAAAGATGCACACTTTCACATCTACTTCCATACACTTTGTTTCAAAACTGGTTTGAAAGGACCTGCATAGTGAGTGAGTGAGTAAAGAATGTGGATCTCATGTATTCTGTAATACAACTATACAGAATGAATGCATGCGCTCATATTGAAACCATCAAGGAGGTGGTTATCTAATGGTAGTGAAGAATCTTCTCCATTCATTATAGTGTAGGGACAAACATATATGCAATTTTGAGTTCTTGTGGTAAATGTGGATGTGAATGAGAGTAAAAGGATAGATTCATGAGTACCCATGATTGAAATTGGAGGAGTTGTTAAAACAATATGCATATTTGGATGTCAAGGGTGGGCTTCTATAGTGGGATAGTAATGGAAGTGGAGGTGTGGTGTAAAACTGTGTAGATTGAAAGTGAATGTTTTGGTGTAGCAGTGGGTATGAGCAAAAGTAGAGGGTGTAGTATGGCAGTCGTTATGATAGAAAGTAGATAGTGTGGTTAAACTATCCTTCGAACAAAAAGTGCAGTGTGTGTGCCATAGCAACTCATGTGAGAAAAACTGGAGGACATGATACATATTTGTATGTGATTGAAAGTAGAGGGCATGGTGGGAGAGTGTATTTGACTAAATGTGTGGCTTGTGGTGTAACAATACACGTGACTAAAAGGAGAGTGCGTGATCCATTGATGGGCATCGCTAAAGCGACGGGCTTTTGCATGAAAAGGCATGACTCAAGGGTAAGATCTACAACAGTGGTGGAAGTTATGTAACAATGGTGATTGAGAATTAAGGAAATGGTGCAATAATGGGTGTGACAAAAAGTGGTGGAAGTTATGTAACAATGGTGGTGACTGAATGTGCAATGGGTGGCACAGAAATGGGTGTTAGTGAAAGTAGAGGGCTCTACGCAAGAAAAGAAGAGACTAAACATGGAGTTCGTTTTGCAACAAAGGGTTTCAATCGAAGTGGAGGACATAATGGAACACTTTTTGTGACTGAATGTATGTGTGGTGTTATAGTGTCTATGACCAAATGAAGAGGACTTGATGGCAAAATATTCATGGTTGCAAGTAGAGAACATGATGGAACTTCTGATTGGATTATAAATGGAGGGATTGTTGGCCTATTGGATAGGAATAGAAGTTGAAAGAGTGGTAGAAAATTTCATGGGACTAAGAGTAGTGGATGTGATGGACTTGTACATGAAATGAAGAATTGAGTGGAATGAATTTCTTACAGGAATGAAGGTTGAGGTTGTAAAAACAATTTGTATCCGTCTAAAAGAGGAAATTCTGGTGGATATTCACGGGGAATGTGACTTAAGGCTATTTTGGACTTATGAATTGGATTGATATGGAGAACATGGATGTCTTGTGGACGGAATTGATGATGGGGGGAATGGTGGATTTGAGGATGGCACTTAAACTAGAGGGAAGATTAGATGTAATTCAATATGGGGCTAAAACTTGAAGGCGTTATCCATTCATTAATGATACTTAAAGTGGAGGCCATGTTGGATTTGTGAATGGGACGAAATTTGGATTGTGAAGGACATGTGAATGGGAAAAATGTGGGGTTTGTGAAGGATTTGTGGATGGTGATGAAAATGAAGGTTGCGAAAGATTTGTGAATGTGTGAATAAAGTGAAAGGCCGTATGGATTTGTGAATGAGACTTAAAATGAAAGGTATTTTACACTTGTGGATGGAACTGCAAGTGGAGAGCTAGGAGGATTCATGGGTGGCAGAACAAGCGGAGGGAGTTCTGTATGTTGATGGGAGTGAGTTTAGAGGGCATGATGGACTTGTGCATGTGAATCAAAATCAAGAACATGCAAGGCATAAGGAAGGATGGGAATAAAATGGGAACGCTTGGTGGCCTTGTGGATGGGACTGAAATTGGAGGGCATGTTGGACTTGTGTGTTTGACTAAAACTAGATGGTGCGTAGTATTTGTCAATTTCTCTCAAATTCAAGGTAGTAGAGGGAAAATGGATGAATATGAGACTGGAAGGCCTAGATGTTTCATGGATGGGAGTGACGGTTCTAAAATAATGGTGGATGGAACTCAAAATGAAGGGCATGGTGGATTTGTGGATGGGAAGTGAGGTGAAGAGCACATTCCATTTTTGGATGAAATCAAAACATAAGGACATGAAAGATTTCACAATTGGAATTAATGTGGTAAGAATAGTGGAATTTTGAAGGGTAGAGTTTAAGAGTGTGATGCAAAAATGGTGGAGACCCGTACTTGAGGGCATGGCGATTTCATTACTGAAACATAGATAAACTCATGAAAAAATGAACAATGAAGGCGGATGGAGTGCCTACTAATGCGTTGCAATGGAACACAATTGGAACCAATAGTTGATAAGTTCCTAAAAAGGAACATTGCATAAATGATTACGTGTTGTGGAGGATTTTACATGAGGTATAAGATAATCTGCTGCACATACTTCCCAATGTTTTCTCGCCCATACTAACATCCTTGAATTCTCTTTGACATAAGCATTCCACTAGCAACTGCTAGTCCATGGATATATCCGTGCTTTACTATGAACCATCAATGGTTGACTAGGATGGTTTATGTTTGTTGTTCTCATGCAACCATCTCTTTCCATCTAATGGCATAATTATAGATTCTTTTGGAGGGGCTGCCAAGATAAAGTAAGCTACTAATGATATGATGCATACCATGTGCTACTATTTTCTTTATCTTCTCTTTCCACTTCCTTCAGCATATAACCCTGTAGAATGTAAAATTCTTCTTTAGATACATGATTTTCATTGTCAACAGTATGTCTCAAAAACTGACATCAGAAGTTGCCATGAAAATTCTTTAACATATCATTTTGTGTATTTTGTACTACATGTTTTGTCTCTCACACATGTTTGAATGAAATGTTATTAACCATCTGAGGTTAGGCATTTTTTATGATGTCTTAAGCAATGAAATCAACTTCACCAAAACAAACCCATGAGAAAAAGAGGAGATCAAACGTTTGTTGTAGTAGATATTGTTAATCTATTTCTTATCCACCTCTACTGTTGTTCGTCATTCCTCACTCTAAGTGCTATCGTTAACAATATTGCTATTTCAAATATCCACCACCTCCACTTATCATGTTCACACTTGACATTATTGCCCATTTCCATTTATAGATCTTTCCAACCTAACTTCTTGTATTGATCATAACTACAAAAGATTTGTATTATCATTACAAGAGATCACATTCTTGTTGCCATTTTATTTATTCACCATAATATGTGAATGTTATTGGCAGTGTTGCTCATTTTTGTGACTGGTGGCTATAACATCAATTGCTTTCCCCACCTTCGCTCATGTACTTGATGGTCACCATTTACATTGTTATTTATCGTCGTTGATGGAACCTGTGTTGATCACCATTATCACCATTGATACTTTCACTTATGGTGGCCACTCTTGTTACTTTATGTCATTATATGTAATTGCCAATGTTTGGGCTTTACTCGTAAGTTGTTTCCACTACTACTAGTTGTTTTCACGGTTACTAATCATGCTTGTAGATTTTGATGCTAGTGGGGTTGGTTGCCAAAACTATTACTTGTTGCCATTTTTTGTAAGTTGTCATTGCTTGTACTTGTTTCTAATGTTTATCCTATTATTCCTTGTTTTTCTAAGTATTGTTTCATGTAGTACTAATGTTGCTCAAAAGTGATGATTTAGTTTTATGGTGCCTTTTCTTGTCGGTGCCACCACCTTTGATGACTGCCAGCGTTCCCATTACTATTATTGCTTGAAAAATTATATCTTTTTTATCTCATCTTAATACATGTTATTGCTATAATGAGTAGAAAACACCATCACCACTGTTATGAATGATATTTGTGGTCTCCACTAATACACATTGACATCCCCTATCATCCTTTTGATCATAATGGAGAAACTTTGACACTATTCAAAATCAATGGCAATGTGGCCACTGTGAATTCTACTTCTTGTTGTTGGCACTTTCAATCATTATCTACATCATTTGTATTTCCTAGTGCTTCTTGATTATGCTCTTGTTGCTATTGTCGTTCTTGTTCGTGATGTTGTTTCTTTTGTTAAAACTACTTCTTTCTTTTATTCTTGATCTTTATCATGTTGTGTACAGTCGTACATAATTCTTTGCATTAAAATTGCTACATTGAGGCAAATTATTTAGCTAAAGGTTTCATTTTCTTCTCATTTAAAAGAAGTGAAATCATGTGCACCTCAAAGATCATTTTCTTTAACTAAGACATTTAAATCAATATAGGTTTCAACTTGCATATGTAAGGGTGTCCATAACTTCCTCTTTCCTTTCATCACACAATTCATAGTACGTTAGTTTTTTATGGTGCTTTCATACTATCATAATGGAGTGCATCAAAGAGTTTGTTTTGTAGTATAGATGAATTGAGGTTAAAATTCCAATGAGTAAACTGGTAAAAGTCGACTGTAAAGATACCATCTAGAGGTTGCAACAAAATTTTCTAAGAACATGTGGATGGCCAAAAGTACGCAACGTTTTTGAACTTGCACGAGTTAAACAACATTTGGGATACATTTTAATTTTCAACATTTGAATAGTAGTGAAAGCAGAAGGAATTGTTAAACATTCAACCTCAATTTTTTGTAAATGTCTCAACCAAGTTCTTTAAAGCATTTGGCAATCACCTCTTTACACATTCTGAGTACCACAAGGGAGAGGGAGTGTTTTTTAAAGTTTTTTTCCACATGTCAAATTTCTTCTCAACCCGGTGGTACCAAGTTGACATTTGTCAATTCTTCCATACATAGCTCTCTTTGAAAGAAACATCTGTAATTGTTTTACCATTTGTGTCCGTATGACATGTTTTTAAAGAGACACATGGTTTCAGGTATGATTAGTATAAAGAGAACAGAGTATTAGTTGAAAAATGAATGTCAACATGTGGGGCAACCATTGTAGTGATCGTTTTCCTTCAACCACTCAGGGCTGGACCCAAGTCTTGATTTTTCTTTTTGAAAAGATCCGCTTGGTTTCATTTATGGAAGGTGGAGGAACAAATGCGTATGTAAGCACTTGTAAAAACTTGCAACAGAGCCAAAACAATATTGGACAATCAAAGCAAAAATCAAAAGAATTTCACCAACCAAGCATAATGTGATTTCCCTCCAATCCTTTATGGATGTTTTCCTAATGTCTAGGATATGTATGAAGTGTAGAAAAAGAAAAGAAAACATAGTGCACATTGTTACAATGTTCACTTAATATGAATCAAAGAAGGGCTTCACTAAATCTTCTTTATCATGTATGGTTGAGGATGCTTTTCAAAGCTGCGACAATCACCTTGAAATCAAGTTATGTCATTGGAGACGTTCTCATGGATTGAGGAGATGTGACGACCCACGTTACGTTGCTTGATTTAGGTGGTGCATAATGGGGGCTGGCTAGTATGAGCTGCATTTACGCCAAGAAAGCTGAAAATGATCCTATCAATATTCAAAGGGGTAATCCCACTAATATCATAGACATGACAAAACATTCTTATTGGTCTTAACGTGTCCACTCTAGATGAAAAATATAAGAAAAATCATTTTTTGTTCTAGAAAACGGTTTAAACAATAAAATGAATAGCATATCAAGACATTGGTTCACCCCCTTGTCCATGAATAAACGTACAAAACACCTACAACATGCATAAAAATACCTTTGTGAGTTTTTCGGAAAACTGCTAGAATTGAACTCATGCGAAGAAAGCTTTTGTACGTGGCCAATAGCTTTTCCAAAGCACCACACCACCTACTAGCTCAACTATTCTGTTTGACATCCTCGTCTTGACTCATAGTATGTTTGTCTTATACCCGAAACATATATCAAAATCATAAAATAAAATCACTCTGGAAAAGGACTACTCCTAACATTCAAGGTTTTTGCATTCGGTAAAAGTTTGAGCACCTTTTCGGCCTTAGTATACATGAGCTTGGTAGGATTTGTTTTAAGGAAAGGGGAGTAAAATCACCACCAAAGTCTAGCACGTTTAATTCATTGTTAGGATTAAAGGAACTCGCCAGATATCTAGTTAAAATACGACAAAAGAGTGGTAGATGTCTTATCTTTTAAAGTTGGCCATGGAATTACAAAAAAGCACCCTCTTTAGTATCAACACTTTGAGGATGTTTTTCCAAGATTCTCAGCTTTATGTTACGAGTGAGAGAAGTTGCGCTAAATTGCAGGTTGTACATATATTGACCTGGACTTTTTCATCCTTGGTTCTTCATTCCATTACATTAGTCTTTCACATAGATTATTCACATCATATATTTTGGCTTACGTATTTACAGTGATGGAGCCCTTGTGAATAGAAAGCCTTCTCAAAACTGGCTGCCTTTTTTTAAAGTATTTGATAGCAAGGGAGGGAGTTTCTATGCCCTAGGTCAAGTCATTTTGATAGGGCATTAGCTTGAATCAACCGGGGAAGGAAGTTTGTAAACTTTATCTCTTTACTCGGTGGCAGTTTATTTCATGGAAACAATGGTGTAAATCCAACCAAAAATAGTTGAACCAGATACATAGAAAACCATCATCAAGTAAAGTAATGAACATTATTTAGGATTGTTATATTATGAAATACATTATGGAATTAATTCATTTTCAAGGAAAACCTCATATGAGAAACAATTATAATTATAAAATTATATTTATAATAATGATTATAATTATCAATCAGTTAATGAAATATAATTATTTGATTAATTAAAACCAATGATCAAGAGCTATACATATAGCATTTTTAAGATCTATACATTTGCATTAAAACAAAAAATCTTCATAGCAATACATGTGATTTTTCTTTATATGATAAAATTTTCTCCTTAAGAAAACAGTTTTCCTGGTTTTTTTCTTTCATAGTTATCCTTGGATGAATTTCAATGAATTATTTCAATCCATATTCCACTTTAATAGTGGCCAATGATTCAAAAGTAAGGTTTTGGATAAAAAGAAGAAGAATGAACCGTTACCATTTTTTTGTTGAAACATTTTCTAATGCATTTGATGAAATTTGCATTGATTCATTCGTTATCATATGAAATTGAGGAACTATTCTTAATCTTTTTCAATGTGTTTTGTATGAGAACAGATTTTCACAAAAATATCATCCATGAAGACTAAACTATTTTCGAAATTTATTTTTTTCTTAAGGTAAAGTGAAATTTTGCTTCTTAAGATGATTTCAAATGGAGAATAACCTATTTGGAGTTTATCCTTACGTTTTTTGCTTAACCAACTAGCATTTGCGTGATGGTTGATCTACCAAGCTTTAGGATGCATGTAGGATGTCTTGTAGTTTATCATGAAAGTCTTAAAGATTGAGGACATTGACAATTGAATCGATGTAAAGTTGTGTAAAGGTACATCTAACATAAGGGAAGATGTTGCAACACAAAATATTTATGAAAAAAATTTATTCATTTTTTTAAGATAAAGTGGATGTTGTTTTTCTCACAGTATTCTGCCACTGGTCTGCTTCTGGTTCATTGCACGGGGTCAACTAATTGATGTTTGTTTCATCAATTCACAGTTTTTGTCTTTGGATTAAGTATCATGACGTGAGCTGCGGAGAGAACGAGGCGTGCGGGTTGTAAAATTTTATAATTACATTGAAAGATCGGCCCCACATTAACAAGACTGCGTCAAGACCTCTGAATTGACTACTGTTATCATACTACGTGTCGCGACTCGCTGCCATTGTCCTAGGAGGCTTTTGCCTCGAGCGACTGCAATCCGAGCGTTCTTTTGCGACGTTTTGTGGCAGACGCAGGAAATGTTCAAGAAAAATGAAATTTTAGCAATGTTCTAACATGGAAGATTAACGCATCTTTTACCCACACTAAGAATAAATCGAATTTTCTATAAAAGAGAGAAAATACTAGTACAAAGTAGACGGGCGACCAACTTTTGGTAAGGGCCACCTGCTTACGTGGCATCACTTGCACGCGGTGACCATTTTTGTGTGCTTTTTCGCATGTGGCCATTTTTTCTGTGGCCATTTTTGTGTGCTACTTCAGGCGGTGGCTTTTTTGTGTGCTCGTACAGCGAATGGCTATTTTTGTTCGATATCTCACGGCGTGGCCATTTTTGTGATTTGGTACAGTGACCAGCCATTTTTGTATTCTATTTTTAAAATATCGCTAATATTGCATTTTTCTCAGAGTCCCCCCCCACCCCTTGTTCCCGTTCCCCCCGTGCCAGGTGGCGAAACAAGGCGGTTCCCCGGCTCTAAGAAGGCGAAAAGACCTGAGCGAGCGTCACGATTGGTTGATCGGACGGACCCGCGGGCGATCTAGTGGTTCTGTTGAGTAGTATCTGGGAGGCGAAGGTGGTCCATACTGTGAGGAAAGCCGCGAAATTGTACTCGAATCGTTGTCCTGGCCGGTATTCGACGGTCCGATTTGGCCGACTCCCGAAACAACTTGACTGCTGACACTCTTTGGCGGTTTGCGACGGCCGGCTGGCAGATGCCGGCCGATCGTATCGACTGTTTGGTTCTGCCCTCCGCAACGTGCCGGAGCAGCAGTTCGAGCAGCTGTGCTCGGCGCACACCATGGCGCTGCTCTAACGTTCCGAGGAAGTAGCTTAGCCGCTTTCTTCCTTCTGCAACCTGCCGGCCTCCGGACGACTTTTCAGGTTTCTGTTGTCGGCGCCTTCGGGAGGGCAAGTTGTGCCAACGGCAGAGAGGCCTCCCGCCTTTTGACAATCTTTCTTTGCATTTTCGTTTCGAACTCACGGCATTGCGAACTAACTTTGACTCTGGCGCCTCCACGCCACCGTGACAATCGCGCGAGTGGCACTGGGAATCGATCGCCTTACGATTCCGGTACGCAACACATGTTGCACATCTCATATACACACTACTACTTCGCATAAACGTTTCGCGCTTCTGGTAACGGCAAAACTATCCAAAGTCCAGGGTATCGGTGACCATTCTTTTTGAAAACTTTCTGCAGCAAGACACTCGCTGATAATGATGTCGGAAAAATGATGACATACCAGGTGTTTCGAGTAATGGTCATCCATTTACCTGATACTTTGTTCAAGTATTTCAGCTACAATAGACCACCTGGGATTTTCACGTGATACCAGCGAATTGTTTTGAAAGAATGACGTAAAAAGCGTTTCGGTTATGACCCCCTCGTAACGTTGTGGGATTGAGGGTTTTAGTAAAGGTCCGTCACATCCCAGGCCCCGCTACTGCGGTGCCTGGGAGGTTACATGTCTTCGACCATGAAAATAAATGACATTCACAGGTCGAAACTGGTTTCATTCGACCTGATATCCGGTTCACAGTCTCCTTGACCTCGATATCTTGTATGTTTTCCCGAGTCGGCGGTGGCGTCGCGCAAAACCACCACAATGACCTTTTGACCGGTTACGTCGCGCGAAAGACGGTTGACGTGTTTACTCTGTATTTAAGCGCGAAATGACGTTCAGAACTACTTTTTGGACCGAATCTATGCGAAACTGGAACGCACTCAAAAGTCAAAGACGAATCGCTGATGGGGCCGAGAAGGTTGGCGGCCGCTTCCGCCGGTGCTCTGCATTGGAGCGCTCTCAGCTCACACAGCGTTCCGAACCCCTGGACGGTGAAGTTGGCGCGCGTGCCTCTGCTCACGCCGCGAGCTTTGGAGTCGTCAACCGGTGCTGTCTGCTCGCATAGCGGAAGTCGTTCACTCTGTTTGCCTTCTGGTAGAACCGGTGACCGTGTTTGTTCGTGGAGCGTTGAACGCGCATTGCTCGCCTGCACTACTGGTGGAACGGTGGCGGTGACTGCGGATCTACAAGTGATTTGCTCTGCGACACGGATGCAGTTGAACACTGTTCCGATCATTCACGTGCCATCGACGAGCGCATAGCGCAAAAATGAATATGTTTTGCTTAGTGGCGCTCATGGTGCGAAACTGAACGACACCCTATCATTTGCAGAAGCTCGGGCTTACCAAACAGTGTGGCTCGCCATGCGAGTCGTCCGTTCTGTCCATCCTGCTCATTTTCCCTCCATCGACTTCCCAGCCACCAACAATGTCGCCCAGTAAACCGCCCGAATCCGCATCAGCAGTCCTTGCGTCCAGGGACGGCAGCGCAGCGCCCTTGACACCCGCAGAAATCACCGTCTCTCCATCCCACGTGGGCCTCGTGCCCACGGCAGCAACCCTTCTCTCCAACCCGCCCCGGACCAGCCCGGGATTCTCTCCTTCCCACCTCGCCAGACGCCACCCCACCACAGCAAACCTCGAGCCGGACAACCTCAGTCTCGGTCCGGGCCAATCAGGTGCCACGTCAGCAGCTCAAATCTCGGCCATCGGATCCGGATCTCACCCGCATCACCACCACCATGGGCACATCCAGGGCAGCGCCGGCGTCGGGTCCTTCCTGCCCACCACTCCACCCAGCGTCGGCAGCGTAGGTGTGGGCGCCGGCGCTGCCAGCCTGCCCAACGGCCAAGCACCAGCATTCTTCCTCGACCGCTCCGGCGGGGGTGCCAGCAGTGCAGTCTCCGACTCCCAAGGAGGAGGGGCTTTGCTGGGAGGCGCAGGGGGGCCCTCCAGCAGAGCGGGAGCGTCGAAGCTTGGCAGTGGCTTGCTGCCGATTCTAGAGACCCCGGACGACAAGGTGCAAGGGAAGAAGGTCGGCAGGCCCAGGCTCTCCCCATGGTCCAGCCGGGGGTTGCCGCCGCTGTCGGAGGCGTTGAGGAGGGGCGCCAAGGGGTCGTACGATTTCCTGTTCAGACGGCGGTTCCCGTTCAGCTTGCGCATGACTCTCTTCCTCCTGCTCACGGGGGTGATCACCGTGATGGTCTCGTTCCGCAGCGTGACGCCCCGAAATCTCCTCAAAGTATGCCATTGTTTCCTTTCCACATCCTGATCCCCATTGCTTTCCCACTTGTGTGACACAAGTTGTGTCAGTTGAACGCGGTCACTGCAGCCGCAATTGTTGGTTAGCACCACATCGTTTCCTGCCTTGCCTTGTTTCGACAGCCTGTGACAAACCAGCTGCGTGATGGTGGCTTTGTCTTCGTTCAGCTTTGTTTGCCCTCGGTGAACATCTTGAACAAAGCCCCTCCCATAAGCTTTGCTTCTGCTGCTGCTGTCATTGTTGGTCCTTTTGCTGCTGCTGTTTCTGTTGCTTCTGCTGCTGCTGCTGCCGTTGCTGCTGCTTTCGCTGTTGCTGCGTCTGCTGCTGTTACTGTTTTTGTTGCTGCTTCTGCTGCTGTCGCCACCACCACTGCCGCCCCCGCAATTGCCGCATCGGCCGCTACCACTGCCGCCGCCGTCGTCATCGCTGTCGATGTTGTCGTCGTCGTCGTTGTCTTCGTCATCGCCGTCATCGTCATCGTCGTCGTCACTGCTGTCCTTGTTGCCGTCGTCGTCGTCGACATCATCGTCGTCATCGTCGTCGTCGCCGTCGTCGTCGCCGTCGTCGTCGCCGTCGTCGTCGTCGTCGTCGTCGTCGTCGTTGTCGTCGCAGTCGTCGTCGTCGTCGTCGTCGTCGTCGTCGCCGTCGTCGTCGTCGTCGTCGTCGCCGTCGTCGTCGTCGTCGTCGTCGTCGTCGTCGTCGTCGTCGTCGTCGTCGTCGCC
>SZWC01007038.1:10513-29961 GCA_023375785.1 Penium margaritaceum
ATATGTATATGTATATGTATATGTATATGTATATGTATATGTATATGTATATGTACATGTACATGTATATGTTTATGTTTATGTTTATGTTTATGTTTATGTTTATGTTTATGTATATGTATATGTATATGTATGTGTATATGCATATGTATATGTAAATGTATATGGATATGTATATGTATATATACATGCATTTTTTAGTCTACATTTTTATGTTTATGTATAAGTATACGTACATGGACATGCAAATGTACATTTATCAAATTTTAATGTATACATACATGCATGTTTAAGCAGATGTATCTATACATAATTGTTTCTATTTACGCATAAGTATAGTGTTTTATAGGTTTAACTATATAATTATATGAATTTGTACATCTAGATATGTACATTTAGATGTTTTCATGTTTATCTTCATATTTCTCACACATGGACCACACTATTCTATGTTGACCAGGCTATCCATTTTTTCAAAAATCTTTTATCATTCCAAGAAATCACCTGAAGAATATGAATGAAGCCAGAAAGATGGAGCTTGCATAAATAATTTGGCTTAAATGGAGGGCTTTGTTGAGATCTCGTGTTAGGGGGTACATTATTCCTTATCAACCAATGGTGGTCCAAATGTTTTGTGCAATGCCAAAAGGTGGGTATGCGAGCGTTTCTGCGAATAAAGGGAGTAGCCAGCTGGTTAGCTGCATGTGAAGTGAGGTGCATGCCGGCATGCGGTCTCGCCCCCCACTCCCGCACAACGTTTTGCGCGTTACATGGAGTATCGCTCCTTGCTTCCCCCCCCCCCCCCCCCCCCCCGCCCCCTGTTCATTATGCATGTGTTGCGCCCTCATCGCGTACTTCTTCACATGCGTGCGATTATGCCTTTCAGAGCATTCTGAATGTAAGTTCCGAAAATGGCCAGATGTGTAAGACGTATGAAAAATGTCGTCCATATTGATAAGTCTCCCTGGCAATCGCAGCGGAGTAGGCTACAATGAAATGAAGTTGGCTAGATCTGTACGCGATTTACCGATCTAGTCCAAATGCATAAGAGATGAAGTTATGTTGGCCGTAGATGTAGGAGAATTCAAAAACATGACTGGATTGGTAAAATGGCCCTCACACTCACTTCGAAAGTTCGTGGCCCGCGCGTGCCCGGCTGACGTTCGTTGCACTCAATTCCTTCGGTAGGTGTGCAAACTTACTCTGCTGCAGTGTTATATTGCTCGACAAATAGCTATGTTTTGAGCTGAGATTCCGATTAGGGCTTCAACCATTGTACAATCACGATTGAAGTTGGATTGTCCGACTGTGTACGAATCCCATTAGGTCTGGTCATCGACTAGGAGCGGTCAAGATCCAGACATGAATGTGCCGACAATCTCGGTAAGAAACTATTCTCTTTCCGAAATACATTCCTGCGCTTTTAAACGTTCGGTTCGGTTATCAGTGACATATCCCGGAAAAGGCTGACATTCAAGTAAAAGTCGGCTAACAAGATCGGGTTAAGCGAGCACAGATGGTATACTTTGAAAGGACCTGCCGACTTCACAGTTTTGCCATCTGGGCAGGTCGTCGATCGGAAATGCTGTAACAAAAGTTTAATAACTTCGATTTTACTTTAGATGTTCAGCTATTCACTTGCAGATCTCAGCTCTTGACGTACAGCGCACAATCCTGGTCGTTTGACGAGTCTGCTCGAGAATACAAATGTTGACTGGGAAAAGTCACTTCTCTGGTGATTGTGGTCGGATCGATGAAGAACGTTGGTTAAAACTCCTGGAATTGAGGCGATTCAATTACATGGATGAAATACGGCCTTAGTTGACACTTGTGAGATGTTCTGTAGCAATGATTCTTCAGTCTTCCTCTGAAGAATTCTTCCATTAAGGAACTGCTTCAGGACGACATAGACAAGCACTGCACCTCTTTTGTATCAACAACGCACGGAAACGCGACAAATATCTAGTTTGTGCGAGGAGTTCATTGTGTGTTCAAACAGGTTCGCGTCGTTATTCTGACACACGAACGACGAATTCGGGAGGGAGAAAAGAAAATCGATTAGAAAAAGTGCGGTGTTCTCCTGATGGTCTTTTAAGAGTTGGCAAAACGAACAGCTGCTTCAAACCGACTTGGCAATCTTTAGGCCCGTACGAACTGACGAAATGTAAGAAAATGGGTTCTTCAAACGTTGTCACATGCAGACGTTTGATGGAGCTCCTCACTGTCACACGTGTGGCTCTGTGCCACCGTCCATTCCCCGCGAAGGGGTAGCGACGATAAACATAATAATCTATCTATCTATCTATCTCCTCTCATGCCAAGACAGCCAAAACAAATTACAAAACGAAATCTCTGGGTACTGAACTACATCCGAACCAGAACCCCAGACGGAAGCCTAACCTTAACAGGCACCAAAATGAAAATGATTACAGGACATCTCTCTCCATCTGTCTCGCTCTATGAGTTCGCTATTCCCGACCTTAGCGCGTCGCTTGGTCCCGGTCCAGTCTTGCTAGTACAGCTGTCTGTGTTTCTGGAAGTTAGTTCGTCCTTTCTGGAGCAATAACTTTGTATTTCAATACGAATGATTCGGTTCCCCGCCATCGATGCTGTTTCCTTTTCGAAAAGCGAACGAGGTTGCTCGGGTACCACACTACTCAAGACGATGCATTCCCTCTCGTCCAACATACACGACTTCTTTCTCAGAAGACCAAAGACTGCGGACAGAAAAACAAAAAGCAGGGACCCCATGCTACCAAAAAAAACCTGAAAACCTAAACATCTACAAAATTAGCTTCACTTCTCTACACATATGCAAAAGAAACTAGGCCCAGTTGACAAAGCACCAAATGAAATGATAGCTCACAAACATTTCCCTCACATGATGCATTCAGAACAGATTGCGAACCTTCATCATATAGAAAATGAACAAGTGTTGCTTTCATTGACTTGTTCTACACAAGTATTGAGCAAGTCCTCCCCTTTTTTACGGAACATCTTCATTTTTTTCTCCGCACGAGACCATTGGCGAAACCTTCATACTATGCATAGCAAAAAAACATGTTAGTAAGAATAATCATGTAAAGAAACAGGCACATTGACATCCCTGGATATTAATCACATACAATACTATCGCCTATATTCATTTAGTCATTTGCGAAGGCATTTGTTTTTGGTTTATTTCAAAGAAACGGAGAAAAATCTTCATACACTCACTACAAGGTATGAAAAAGATATGGATCTCTTGAATTCGCAAATTTTCAGGAGACTACGTCAAACGTGTGTGCTAGTGACAAAAATCAAGTATTTAGGGTATGTTTTTCTGGCTTCTCTCTCTTAAAGAGCTTCGTGCAAGCATGAATTGGGACTCATTCTTTTGACAAAGGACTTTTGAAGGAATTTCTAAACATTTGCTACAAGGGGGGAACCTAGTTATACAACATGTTTGAGCCCAAGGATAATCAATGTTTATTCAAATGAAGCCGCTAGTAGGGTGTTCCAACTTTCAAGCTCCTAGATACCTTAGAATAGCCTAGATCATCAAAACTATATCCACAACTTAGATTACCCATAAAAAAGGTACATACTATGTGCAAGCGTTTTATCATGTTAAGGGTTTGATTTCACTAGTTATTTTTTTTCAAATGCAAATTGTTCAAATAGTTGTAAGGAAGAAATGATTTTGTAAGAAACATAAAACGAAACTTTCAAGGTTCCACTTCAACTAAAAGAGTATATTTTCCATGCTTAATGACGCAAGCATGTCCTCATTTCACTTGTTTTCTTCTCAAGCACACCTACGTAGCATACGATAACGAGGATTTATAAACGACATTCTATTCAGCATACCTGCAAATGATTTTTCATGGAATGAAATTCACTTCATCATATACTTTTTTTATATTCAAATCGATGTAATCATGTAAGCTCTTAAGAAGACAGACCTGCCAAGTATGTTTTTACATCGCATTTAGATGGGAAAATGTTTAGGGTGAAGGTTAATTGTTCTTCACCATGAAGATATTTTTCTACATTATCCTTCCGCTTTTTGTGGTAAAATGTGTTTCTCCGTTTTACAAAATGAAAAAAACTCTATGATGGGATTTTGAACTCATGTTTATCTACATCACAAGAATAATAAAAATAAAATACATGAATAAAACAGAAGGCAATATTTCAATTTCAAACATATTCAACAACACAAACACGAGAAAATAAAAGACCAAACAAACATTCTTCACGAAAATCAATGTCACTTTTATTTTCAAATGCCTCCTAATCCACCATATAAAGACCATTGTATTGGAAGTTTCGTATGATGTCGCTCTATTCCATGTAAATTTTGAGTTTCAAATATTTCTAACTTCGATTTTGTTTCATTACTTCCTAAATACGATTTTTCAGAACAAACATAAGTTCTAAATGGGGATTCTCATGCTGAAGTTTTCTGAGAATTGCTTACTTCCATTAAGTTGAATTTTTTTTGCCTTATGTATGAATTTGATGCATTCAATAATCACATAATGTTTTTATGAAAACACCAAAAAGATGAATATTTATGCCAAACATTCTGGCCGTAATCTTGCCAAAAACCATGTATTGATCTAAGTACGTTGTTTTGGATGGTGCTCTCCTCTTTAATCCACTTAAAAATTACTAACTACGTAAAACATTTTATCCATGGTACATAATCGTAATACCATATGTGATTATTCAACTTGTGAGGGTAGATCATTAGGGTATTGCTCTTATTCACCTCATGCAATTGTTTCTTCCACACAAAATGTGTGGTTTTAACTTGTTTTCTTTCATACTCAGAAAAAATGTTTACTTTGTGCTTGGGCTTGGTACACACTTACTCACTTAGCACTTAGGTGTTCATTTATCTTAAAATCAATGCATCACTTTGTTACCCAATGGAACCTTAAAGATAAAGTGACAGCAATTTTATGAAGAATTTTTATACAAATCGTCTTTCATATCATTTATTTCACATAAAGAATTTCTTTATGCATTGAGTCCCCTAAATTCATTATAACATGAATATTGAACGATCATTCAAGTCCTATGTCAGTCTCTATCTTTGATTTACATGATACATTCTCAAAACTAGTCATCTTTGAATCCTTTATTTCTACACCCTCAGATATGCCATACTTATGAGGTTTTAGTCATGTGGCTCTTATGAAAACAATACTTAGGCGTTTTTGGATCCATCTTAGAAGCTCTTCATACACTAGGGATGAACATGAAAATAACTATAAAAACTTTTCTTTCGTGATAGTGACTATTCTCATGAATGTCAAAAATCTTAGATGCAAACTAATTATTTTCTATTTGTGTCATTTTACAAAACAAGGCAATAATTATTCGAATTATTAAGGATAATAAGAAATACCTTTTTGAAAAACTTTGTAAAATGCAATCATTGAACTAAGAATTGAAAGGGCTTTGTTTTTTCTTCTTATTTGTTGTTAAAAGCTTAAACTTATCCCATGAATCTTAAAGCGTATGAAAACATCATGTTAAAATTTACCTAATTGTAGTTATCAACAATTCATTTCCTGTTGTTTGGATAAAGATACTTATAGAAAACGAATTGTAGTGGTGTCAAAATTTAAGGTATGATAAAGATACATCACTTTGAAACTGAATTATGTCACGTTTTATTGCATTCTTTACATGAGACATCATTCAACAACATAATTTTCATAAAAAAGGAATTTTTAAATCTCCTTGGGTCTATCATGGCATGAACTTGTTCGATTGTTGGCAACATCGTTTTTTCAATAGTGATAAACACATACTTCAAACAACAATTCTGCAAGATAACTTTATGTTTGGAATGATTTCCCCATCATTTGAATCCATCATAAAGGCTGTGAATTATGGAAGGTAGAGAGAGGAGCATCCTTCATTGAAACATGGTTTTAATGAGTTAAGATGATGCCTTGAAGGACCTTAAGAGAACAATGGACAACATTGATAAGAAAAACGTAGTGTATGTATTGTGTTGCACTAAAGTAAGCAGATAAGTTGGGTTTGAAGAGAAAATAACATGGATATAAGGTACATTTTTAAGAATGGAAAAATCTGATATGGAGATATGAAAGCAATAAAATGAACGCAAAGGCCTTTTGGGCCGTCATCTTTTTACCCCTTTTGTAATCAATGAAGAGTAAATCCAAATGATAATTTCAATAGAATTTATCAACTTCTAAGGCCTAGTTTAACTCTCACACAAGGGAGAACTTCATAAACAGGAATAAGTAATGCATTCCTATGGTTCATGATGTATTGAGACTTAGGCAACATTACAAATCAAGTAGAAGGCTTTTCTTGAAATTCTTAGTCCTTGCATTGAACTTTACTTGAACCTTTTATCCATCGTTTTGGACACATGTTATCAAACCATACATGGTACCACATTCTGGATGTATTCAAAGTTACAAATAACTCAACTGTATGGTAATTGAAGTAATCTTAAAGAAGCCATGCGTCAAGTCACATATGGAAACAATCATTTCAGTACATTGAATTTCTTTTTTTTGGAACATTCGATGGTCTAGTTAGAATCTTCATACCACTAGGATCCCTTCAAAAAACTGCTACCTTGGTGACTCAAAAGCATTTCCATTTACATAGCTTGCATCTCCTTTTCCCCACCCTGGCACGACATATCAACGATATGTTGTACTTACATATTTCATTCATCATATGTAATAGTCATCGATGCACCTCTCAACGTGTTAGTTATCTATTGAATCCAAACCTTAATCCAAACATTTCCTCCAATTGTTTTTGAATCTTTTGTGATACAATTGCTTTTGAATCTTCTGTGATACAATTGTTTAACCACACATGAATCAAATTGTTCTATCCTTGATCATAAAACTCACTTAGTTCTAATCTTGACCATAAACTTCATCTGGAAATAAGACAGTGACAAAGAAACACATGGCAACGTAGAAATAGAATGATAATTTATTAATTTCTTGATCATCATAAATTTTTAATGTTTAACCATGGCTTTTGAAAATTCAAAGGGCAAGGGGTTTATGTTAAAAGGTTTTAGTACACTACCTGGAATACTAACTCAAATGGAATATGTCGTTATCCTCTTACTCCCATACATTTTACTTAATTCCAAAAAGTAACATAACATTCAAAAGATGAATGTTGACCTTTATCAATACTATCACAATGCAATTGTGGCTATTATACTTAATTACTACACACTTGGCCTATAACTAATTTTCTTCAACGAAACAGACATTATGGTACATTTGTTCTCTACTAAACGTAAACTTGATACAGTATCAAGGGAGGCAAAGTCTCACGGAGGAGTATCTTTTATGATGTTTTCAACACAAAATCCACCAATGTACTGGATGTGGCCATGTGTCAGGTTGTGAAAAACACCAAGTGGCTTGGAAACAAATTTCTAAATGGAGCAATGCGTTTTCTAGACCCTAGGCCTCACACCCTTACATTTGAAATCAAGCCAATCATTGTTTAGATGTGCTTTGATGAAATTCATTTTGTGTAGATGATGAATTACAGACATACACCCATTCAACCATGAACAAACCATTCTTCGTGATAAGAAAAATCTTCTAAATAGGTTTGTGTGGTTGTGATTCTTATCATTAAAAACTATGATAAGAAAATGAAAATGACGAAGCTACGTCTTTTGGGAAACACTTCATCACTCCCATGGGGAAAGCATTCATGAGAAAAATCAGAATTTTGATGGTACCTAAAGAACGAAATGATAATGGAGAATATAGTTAAGAATGAAATTAGGATTAATCTATGTTCCAAATGTGAATTAAAACTTTATCATTTACACTTTTATCGCTTATCAAAATTCATCTAAAAATAATTGCTTATTATAATCAAAAACTAAACCAAAAGTGTGGCTTGTGCTTAAAATGTGAAGAGAAGCATGGGCTAGGCATTTGGTGAATATCAAAATGATTATCAATAAAATGCAATATGTCAACGTAGATGCTTGCTTTCTGCGATGAATACCAAACATCCTAATGAGAAAATGGCATGAAGTAGGTATGAGCTTATGTATCATTTTCTTCAAGATCTTGTGTATTCCTTTTTTCAACATAGATTTTATCTTCAATATGATAATGTTAATCTATGAAACATGCACCACTGTGGTAACATTTCATGTTTGTTCAAAGCATTATATGTAACATTGTTGTATCTTGTTATGAAGTACAATATTCATGTTTCTTTGTGAATCTAATTTATTCAACACAAAACAAGTACCTCATTCCATTCTGAAACATAGTTTTATTCACTACATGGTTTCAATTTTACCAACAAATAACACACCATTCGTTGTGCGAGAGTCAATTTAATTCTTCCGGTTAAATTAAATGTCAATAAAACAAACCTAATCCAACATTAGAAGTTCATACATCATAAGGATGTGTAGAAGAATGAAAGAAGGCTCATAACATATGTATCCATGTATGATTGTTTTGGAACAAAAATTTACAAGAAAAGCATACTAAGGAGTTATCATTGCCTCCAGTATGCAAAAGGTGAAAAATGACTGTAAACACCCAAAATGATGGATACATTTTCCATTAAATGTGACCAAAAACCTTATACCGCAATTTCTTTTTATATCTCTTGACATGTATCTTGAGAACGTTTCTGAATTTCTTCACTTAATTCAAACCTAATTCTTCTTTATGAATAATTCTTCTAAATGATTGCAACATCGATTATATAATCCCCATGGAAAATGGGGAAATTGAGAGACATTGGCATATTCCACTTCACGTTAAAATACAATTGACTCTTTTTTATCGGTAGATCTTGTTCTCATACCAAACAGGTCTATGTGGAAACCATCAATACTCCCATATTAGATTCCGTGTGGCATCAAAAATTTCATTTTCTTTCTAAAAATGTGCACAAAAAAACCTTCTTACTTTCGACCTTGTAAACATTCATATCATTTTTTGGTCCTCATAGGTAAATCAAAATAGTACTTAAAAAATGATTCAACAATGTCCCCTCTTCTGATTCTCAAAGTTCAGCATGAAGTTGACCATAGCAATTCCTTGAAACTATTTGGCAAGATAGTTGATCACTAACACCTTCTAGGTGAAAATACCTTTATATTTCTGTGGAAATGTTACCTTCTCTCACCTACCACAACCACAGACAATAATTTTCATCCTCTTCAATCATGTACACATTCAGAAACGCCCTATTGAAAGTTATTAAACAACTATTTTTCATTGTTGAAAACATAACAATACCGAAAAACTAATAAATGGATCTCATTACCATTTTGCAAACTAGAATTTTCCAACACCCACAGAATATGGGAAGATTCCCTTTAATGGGAGGCACATTAAAGTCCTTTTTACGACCATGTTTTCACCATGTAAACGTTTTCACTATAAAATCTAACCACAATTCAAAATGTTCCTGATATCGCAGCAACTATTGCCTTTTATAGGTATCATTAGATTTTTTTCATCTAATGTTTTTTTTACCCAAAAAGCAGCTATACGTTCAAAGGAAAGCTATGATTGGACTATTGTAGATTGTATAGATTGGATACAAAGTTAAGGTGAATGAGTTTCGTGTTGAACATGGTTCATATGGTGGTGATACAACTGACGGTGCTACATTTGGTAATACTAGGATGCATTTATATGTTTTTCCTTAATTTAACTGATAAAGATTTGGTATGGTACAATTTTCAAGATGAGTGAATAAAAAAAATTGGAACACAAGTTTGCACAAGAATGACCATTTTGAGTAGTTTAGCAACCACAGGTGTAGTGAAGTTTCATTAATATTTATTTGAGTAATACCATCACTAAGAAAACAATAGGCATCATTCTTTGACCAGTAAACACTCAAGATCATTCCAATAATTTTCGTTTTATTATTATTTTAATTTTTTTGTCCATGAAGACTTCATTCAAAAAAATTCTTCCCCATATTTGAGCCCATATCTTATCTCATATTGTTTGAGGCAGAAATTAAATCAGCAAAACCTCTGTGTCTTTGAGGCATGGGAATCATTTTGTACATAGCTCAAATGACTCCTTTTACATAGTGCCATTTGGTGTACATTTTCAGTTTAAATGCTTTGTTTTGTGTTATTCTCTAATTTTTGAAAAACAATTGGACTCCTGTTCAGAAACTTTCGTTGACAACTATCTTTTATTCATGACTATAGAAATATTCCACTAAATTTCAACCAATTTGTGTCAAAGCATTGACATAAGGTTGAATTAAGACATATCCAAATTGGAACTAAAACCCATGTTCAACTTGTGAAGGAATCATCAATGTAACTTTATGTAGTCACAGATACAAATCAGTTCATAATTGTCTACTTTGGCTGTGAATGATTTTTGTTAGTGGCCAAGAGTTCAGAAAACATCATGAACCAATTGCAAAAGTATGCAAATATCACCATTACGGGAAAATGGGTAACGATGTTCTTACATGCATAAGAAAAACCACATGTGAAATATATTTTCCTTTAATCATGTTAACATGAAAGATAATTCGTGGAAGAATTATAGTGAAATATTCAAAGGGTGATGATTCTAGGATGTTTAAACACCAATCACAACTCTAAAGTGGTTTGTTTCATCTCCAAGAGAAAAGAAAGAACTGGCTTTGGATGAGAAGATATGGTTCATGAATGTATCTTCTACCTTGAAAAACAATCTTACCAGGAGATGCTATGTTCATCCTTGAATTGAATTCTTCATGAATGTAAGCCCTTCATTGGAAAAAAAATATTTGTTTTGATGAATCATACTACGTGAGGTATTCGATGAAAAAAGACCTAGAAAGTCATACTCGACTCATTAAACATAAATAAATAACAAAATCTCTTCATGGAGATGAACTTCACTGAATTATCGCTTCGACAAATGTGATGCTCAATCATAAATAATTACAAAGCAAAGCTTAGACACATGTGATGTGAATCTTTTGCATCTTATTTTCAATGAAGTCTTCCTAACTATTCTTTTTATTGATATCATGAATTCATTTGTATCAGAAAATGCACAAGTGTTTAACATGGATCATTGAAATGCAAGAAGGCCAAGGAATACATCCAACATGGTCTTAGTTCAATTCATTTTTTCATCATGCCCTGTTTCTGTTTTCCTTCTTTACATCTCTTATATGTACTCTCCGTTGCCTCATCTTACCTATGAGAATTACTCACTTTCGTGTCCTATGACAAGGATTATTTGTTCCCTTAACCAAACTACATTAGGTATGCCCACACTTGATTCTTTTTTAAAGGAATAGAGAGAAATAGCAGTTAGGTGTTTTTGCTGTGCTACATGTTTGGCATGGCTTGTTTAGTTATTCCATTTCCTTCTTTAATCCAAAATCTAATTGCTATATCAATCTCCTACACTTCACCAATGTTTCTTCTTCTCTTGTATTACAATCGTTTGTCTTCTTCTAGTTTATACTGTTTAGTTCTTCATGCATTCTTGTTTTTGTTTCAAAGTCCATTTTGTTTTTGTTTGATTATTAAATACATGCCTTGAGAAGTAATTTATCTTAAGAATACTTTTAGAATTATTAACGGAAATAATAGAAAATATTCATTTTTTTTGTTTTTATCAACAAAGAACTTGACTCAATCCAACATAGAATGGATGTTACAAACTAAACATTTTCCCTTTTAACTTCATCACTTTCTCTCATACATAAGATAAGGAATAAGGAATACCAAGTTTGTTGTGCCATGGTACCTCTACTATGAAACTCATGTATCATGTTCTTAATGAAAATTTAAGTAGCTCTTTTATCCACCAAAAAACTATTTCCGTCAAGATTTTCAAAACCTGAAAAACAAGAACAACACCAAATGCCTCACATATGTTACTCTTTAAACTTCATTTATTTCTGACAACAATGATGAAGAACATCTAAACTTGAATTCTTGAACGTTAAAGTATTGCACAGTTAACCTTCATGGCTTCTCCTATCATATGGTCATGATATTGATCACCTTATCCATCCTTAGTCATTAGTGAGTCCCACCTAGAGTAAGGAGGTCGAGATGTTGTCAAAAATGGAAAAAGGAAACATTTGACATCATTAAATGGCAAAGAACTAGTGCTATAACTAACAAAAGTTTAAATATGATTTCAAAGTTAGGTAAGAAGACATGTGTTTGAAGGGTTATACTCCAGCCTCAATGATCTAGGAGCTCATGGGGAAATAAAAAAGGAAAACAAGTATTGATGAATATGTTGTACAAAAGGAAACATTAACAGGTGAGATCAAGCATACAATAGTTTCATCCAAGGAGGTGAAAAATCCCAGCCAAACGAATTGTTTCAGAAAAACAAAATATTGAACGATTTCAAACATCATTAAAAAATCAAATCCACAAGTTACTTCATTATGGTATTCAACTCTTACGAAGTGGAAATGGCTTCACTTATTGTGTTTGATCATTAGACAAGCGTGCGCACATGTCGATCAATCACCTTCAAAATTGGTTTGTGTTCTCAAGGATTGGCCATGGAGACTACGCGCTATCTGAAATGATCAAAACATATGCAAGGAAAAGCGTAGAAATACGTTTTGAATGCTACACAATAAAGATATTTTTTATCCTATTAAAAAGCTAACGTCTAACTAAGTGCTTTGGATGTCAAGTTGTATGCTTCAGTTCGATTTTTTTTATCATGAAAACACTACCAACAAAAGGCATCATCACTCCTTAACCCCTTTCAACATAGAAAGAAGAATCAAAAGCAAGAAAACAAATGAAGTTATCTATAATGCCAAAACCTTGTAACAGAGCTTAAGAGGTAAGACTATCATCATTCCTACGTGTGAAAGCTTCACCATCATCACCAACAATGCGCCCACGTACTACACTATGATTTCATGAGAAAAATCCTAATCATATTGGACAATGACAGCCATGTCACCATTTTCACTGAGAACATATCATGTATCATGTTGATCACGTAGAAAACAAGAAGACCAAAATTCTAGATGCAACATATAACACTTATTTTATGACCATGTCACTGATGTGATGAGACTAGGAAGAAAAATCTTTTTACTTAGAGACAACTATGGAACGACATCAATGAAGTTCTATGGTTTAATGAACAGGAATCCATGCAACTTGATTTTACAATAGGGTTTTTAGAAATCTTTTAAGAATTTCACTTAAATTTGATAAACAAAAAACATTTGTTCTCATGGAAATCAGAATCATGAATTTCAAGATATAATAGTCGCCCCACTATTTGATAAGTATAGTTTTGAGATCCTTGGTAACAATCTGGTATTTTTCCATACCATGAATCATTTCTTCTTCGCATAAATCATACAAATAATCACATTTCCCATAAAACACGTTGTTTAGCCATATGAATTCCTATTGAGGAACAAACAAATCAACATGGATGAAAATTAACAATGATTACAACATTCTCATAATATGGTTTCAAGGGGTCCACATCGTTGTTTTGTACCTTAAGGTTGATGCTTTTATTGGTAAACTCGTTTTTCTTCTTAACAAATGGATTCCTATCTTCTTCTCCAAACCTTTTCAAGATTTTATGTCTACAAGTTTTCTTTAAGCCTTATATCTCGAAATCAATGCAACCATAGGTTCTAAGCTATTTCATTTGTGAATGAAAAAAAAAACACTTAGTATGTTTCATCATAAAAGGTGAAATTTCTAAAAAGATCTCCCTTTGCATGAGCCACAAACTTTTCAAATTCAGAATGGTAAGGAGGATCACGGACCTTCAATCAAACCTATTGCTTCCTCTCAATGTTCTTATGAAGTGACTACTCTTTTTTTAGACGTGCACACCCCCATTGCATTGAATTGTTTTCTATTATTTTTGCGAAGGGAGCTCACAAAAACATAAAACATACATCTTGATGTGGGTTTGTACTTAAGAGCGGTGGTCGCATGTAAAAAATAGTGCAAAATTGAATTCATGAAATCATATCACCTGGAGAAAAACCCTTAGAATTTAGTCATTCCCTCAAACTACGTCTGATGTGTTGGGTTTAACTTGCACCAAACACATTTCTTCAGAAAGGGTACTACCAAAAACCTACTACGCCTTGCTAACTTAGCGCCTAGTAGGCGCTTGAAAACAAGGGCATGTGACTTTATGACGGTATGATGTCATTAGCACCTTGACTCCCTTTCCATGTCACATCAAAATTGGTATCACATCTGGTTTTTGAATTCATTGTTATTCACCTACTATAACATCCCAAAGTGTTTTTTCAGCTTACTATTCTACCAAAAACGTACGCCTTCAGAATTGTCCTTAAAGGAGGGGACACGACTAGTCACCTTACCCATCTTGGTTGAAAAAAACCACACCACAAATGAACATGGTGGTCATTATGCATCTTGTAAACATGCATCCTTATGCTCTGTAATTCCACAAGGCACAACCACGTGAAAATAGACCCTAGTGACATTCTTAGATTGGAGGATGAGTGACAAGATGCCTTTTCCATCGTAGTACTCTTTTCACCTCAAACATAGCCAAGAATCTTTTTATAGGTGAAATTCAAACAAGACACTTGCTCACAGAGATTTTATCATCACGTACTTAATGATACAAACCATGCCATTTGAAGCGGAAGAAAAATCACACATATGAGTTCTTGTCATTTACAACACGCTAGCATCACTCTTGCACACAATCAACAACACTTGTTTTTCTCATCATGTTCATTTGAGCATGACATCTAGTGTTGATTGTGTGATGCCTTGGCTTTTAGGAAGATGAGATACTTGAAATCCTTGCTTATTCTTTACATTTGTTTGTGATTCATCATGGAAAACTCATCATATGTGTGTATACGTGGCGTAGTCGATGCCTTTTGGGATGAATATTGTGAAGAGAGTACAAATGATGAATTTTCCAATATTCCATTTGGTACGTGTTCAGCAAATTGTTGTGGTAATGCCACATTGCCCTTTACAATGAGCATCCTTGCATTCAACAACCCGGGCATTTCAACAAAAATTTTCGGAGTCCATACATCACTTCCCATGTCGTTCAGACATGATCTCTTTCAAGGTGTTTTGGCGTTGTTGGTACCTCTTCACAACTATATGTTCAATCCAAGATACATTCATCAATCTTCCCCGTTAACTACAACATGTTCATGATCACGTGAAGCTACTATACCTCTTTCACCGTCTAGGATGGTTGACTCAACTCAACCAAGCATCAATAAGCCCATGCACATCCTATGCTGAGTTTTTCTCATGGTTGGGAGGCAACAAGATCCAAAGACATGGTTGCTGAGAACACCTGGTTTTTGGTTCAAAGATTGCAATCATCTTTGAAGGAGGCTAGATTGGTCATTTGGCATGGGAAATTAGCATCATTTTCCATCATTGGACCAAACGTTTCTCCGACCTAGATGATCTTTGTCTCAACAACCAACCCCCCTTATTTTTGTCTCAAATGGTTATCGTAGGCTGCCACACATGCCTTACTTGAAACTCTTTGCTTTTGAACTTCATTAGTAGAGACAAGTGATTCAAAAGACAATGGATTATACCCCTGAACAAAGTGGTTATTATACGATGTTTACCAAATGGTTGTACAATAACAACAATCGATCTGGTACAATTTGGAAGAACACCTTTAAGATGCCAATTGTATCCAATTGTGATCAAACACAACCTAATCACAAAGTGTGTTTCCATAACAACTAGTTCCTAAAACATTTTCCAATTATGCTATGATGCCAAGAGTTCCATTCAATAACTCGTACATGGATTGTGTTTGCCTAGTTGGAACAATATTAATTGCTTAAATGTCTACAATTTACTGAATTTGGTGCTTTCACTCAATAAAGAATTTTTCATATGCCTTTTTAGAGGCAGTTGTAGAGGGAATTTTCCTCATCAAAAGCATAAGAAAAACAACCACAATCCTAAACATCACTGTAGCAACATAAAAAATACATTGTACGTCAATTGAGCCATCCGTAAAACCAAGGGACTTTAGTCAAGTCACCATGAACTTTCAAGTAACAAAAGACTGTTTCAACTTCATCATGGTCATTATGATCACTCCCAAAGATACATTGTGTTCTATCAAATCAGATGATGAATACATTGTGCCCAAAGACACCGCATAGGCGGTGGTATACAATGTTTTTGGCATGATCAGAATCCATGCGTATTGTGTTTGTGTAGCGTGACGTACACGGCTAATGGTCCATGCCTTGCTGCTTAAAACTATGGACGTTTCTTGTACCATTAGGAGAATCAAAAGGCCAATATTGAAGAGTCATCTCACATAAATTCCGTTTTCTTTAAAATAGAATTCCCACATAACTATGGGTGAACTCATGTCAAAAACATTGGCTAAAGGACATTTGTTCATTGATGTCAATGAAATTTTGACTCGTACCATGATGATAGACTGAAGTTGTCATCCTGACATTTTTTACGTTTGAGATTCAGTCGATACATGTATTCGCAAAAAGGGTATGGTCAATCGAGGCCATATCATCAACTTCTTTAGTTTGTGCCTTGTTAAACTAGTAAACATTTGGAGATTCTTGTGTTACCAGACCAAGTTTAGTCTTAGTTTTGTCTCCTAGTTTGCTTTCCTTACAAGACATACCTCTCCTTACAAAGTGCTCCTTGGGTCATGCTCAACATTTACTTGAACGATTTTGCATTTGTCTTGCGTGGTCAACCACAACATGTGGCAAGCCACACGAGACTTGTGTTGTGACCTAATAGGGGTCATGCCACCAAGATGCTCTCGCTCAAATTTCATTCCAAGTTTCATAGTTTTGCCTCTATCAACCCTCGTCTCCACAGCTCTTTAGAGCCCCTCCCCTCATAAGCTTACAAGAGCCCCGCCCCTCACAGCTCTCAAGAGCTTCGCCCCTCCAAACTCTCCTGATCTTGCGACCCGCTCATCGACTAAGTGTCTGGCTCCCACCTCCTCAACCTAAGATCCCACGTTCTCTGGCTCACCTCTCTCCCTCTCTCCATCTCCCAGGCCTGTACAACCATGTTCAACATGGCATCAAGCCACTCAATGGCCTACTGGGCTCTCTCTTTACATATTTTGCTGCTCTTGTTGTTTGCTTTTGTCTCTGCTCTTGCGTTTCCCACCTTTGACCGTTGTTGGTTTTTATGCCACCCCCACCACTGCTCCCATTGTTGCCGTCGTACTCGTCGTTGTTGTCACAAACGCCATCCGTCCTTGTAGGCAATCTTCACCATCCTGGCCTTCCTCCTCTTCTCCTTGCCATGTCTACCCCTTTTATGGCCCCCTCATTGTTCCCCACCCCTTCCTTTCCCGACATCTTTGCTCGTTCTTGCTTTTCTCTTCATTGTCTTGTTTTTTCTTCCCACTTAGTCCTCAATTTTCTCTCTTTATTTGTTAAAGCTTTGTCGTACTTCGTGTTCCACAGGTTTGTTCCTTACATCCCAACTTCTCTAACCATGGCCTTGCTCCACCTTTTATGCTGGTGACTTTGCTTGGCTTTTGTTCCTTTGGCTCCTTCCTCTGGCCTTCTCCTCATCCTTTGGCCCTCTTGCTCATGTGTCCTTGATTCCTTGCCTTAGGCACTAGACTCTATTAACTAGGCTTTGGCTCTTCGCTCTAGGTTCTAGAATCTTGTTTCTACTTATTAGGCCCTCAGGCTTTGGACTCTCGTCTCTGGCCTCACTACTTTGGGTCCTCGGCCCATCTTGCTAAGTTTGGCCTCTAGCTAGCCCCCCCCCCTCTCCAGTCTTTTTCTCCAGCTCTATGAGCCCCAGACCATCTGTCCCAAAACGGCTTGATGGGTGTATGCAGCCTCTTGACCTCATCCTAACGGCGCACTTTGACCCCACCCCCATCGCTACGTCCCATTTAAGCGTCTTCATTTTGTTTTCCCCCTCTCTCCATATCTCTCTCCATCCTCACTGTGCACCCTATGCTCTCTCTCCTCCCTTCTTTTTTTCTCTCCCTCCTCTCTCTTCCATCTCTTCTCTCTCCTTGCTCTCCTCTCTCTCTTTCCTCTCCTCTCTCTACTCTCTCTCTCTTCGCCCTCTGTTTTCTCTCCCTCTCTCTCATTCTCTCACTCTTCCATCACCTTTCTCTGTTCTCACTATTCTCTTCTTACTCTCTGCCCTAACATGTCTTTCCCTTTTCCCGCACTTTGTATTCCCCATTCATGGTCTCTCTCCTCTTCTGCCTCTTCTTTCTTTTCTCTATCTCATCTCTCTAGTCTATGCTATACCTCACTTTCACTCTCTCTCTCTCTCTCTCTCTCTCTCTCTCTCTCTATTTCTATCTTTCTCTCTCTCACTCCCCCTCTCTCTCTTTCTCTCTATCTCTATCTTGTTTGCTTTCTCTCTTTCCTCTGATTTATCTCACCTCTCTACTCTCCTTTTCCCTCTTTCTCTCTCTGCTCTCTATGCCTGTCCTATCTCCTTGCTCTCTCTCCTCCCCCTCTGTGCTCTCTTTGCTCTCCATTCCCCCACTATTTTCTCCCTCCTCCCTCTCTGCTCTCTCTTTCTCTCTCTCTCTACTCTCTTTGTTCCCTCGCTCCACTCTCTTCTTTCCCTTCCCTCTCTTCTCTCTCTTCACGCTTTCCTTCTTCTCTCTCCTCTTCCTCTTCCTTCTTTCATTCCTCTTTGATCCCCTTTCTCTCATTCCATTCTATCAACTCCCTCTCTGTCTATGCTCTCTCTGGCCCCCCCGTCTCTCTTTGACCTCTGATCTTCTTTCCCTACTTTTACAATGCTCTCCCTATCTATACTCTCTCTGCCTTGCCTGCCCTCTCTCTCTCTCTCTATCTCTACTCTCTCTCTTATTTCCTCTCCCTCTTTCTCTCTCTCTCTCTCTCTCCCTCTCTCTCTCTCTCTTTCTCTCTCTCTCTCCCTCCCTCTCTCTCTCTCTCTATTTGTCTCTCCGCTCACTCCTTTCTCTCCTACCCTCCTATTACTCTCAATCTACCCCCTGCTCTCTCTACACTGTCTACTCTCTCTCTCCCCTCTCTCCCCTCTCTTGATCTCTCACTCTCTCTCTGTCAATCTGTCTCTCTTATCTCACCCATTGCCTCTATTCTTTCTCGCGCCTTGTCCTCTCTGTCTCTTTCTATCTTTTTCTCTCCCTTTTCTCCCTACTCTCTCTCTCTCTCTCTCACTCTCTCGTACATTCCTTTTTTTCTTGCTCTCCCTGCTCTCTTTCTCTCCCCTCTCCTTGCTCATATCTCTTCTTTCTATAATTATTTCTCTTTCTGTGGTCTGCTTTCTGTGCTCTCTTTCAGTCTTTTGATCTCTTTCTTTCTCTCTCTCTCTCTCTCTCTCTCTCTCTCTCCCTCCCTTCCTCCCTTTTTGCTCTCTCTCCCTCTCCCTCTCTCTCTCTCACACACACTCTCTCTCTCTC
>SZWC01007038.1:30174-56131 GCA_023375785.1 Penium margaritaceum
CCTCTCTCTCTCTCTCTCTCTCTCTCTCTCTTTCTCTCTCTCTCTCTCTCTCTCTCCCTCCCTTCCTCCCTTTTTGCTCTCTCTCCCTCTCCCTCTCTCTCTCTCACACACACTCTCTCTCTCTCTCCCTCCACCCACTCTCCCTCTCGTTCTCCTCCTTTCTTCTCTCTCTCTCTCTCTCTCTCTCTCTCTCTCTCTTGTACTCTCTTTTTCTATCTTTCTCTTTCCCCTTGCTCCCATCCCTCTCCATCTCTCTCTGTCTCTCTCCTTTCTTTCCCTATATCTTTCTTCCTCCCTCATGCTCTTCGCTCTCTCAACCCAGTCACTCACTCTTTGCTTTTTCTTTCATTTTTCTGTCCCTAACTCTCTCCCCCCATCTCCATGTCTATCTCCCCCTCCTCTTTCTTTATCCACTCCACCCTCTTCTTCATCCTATATCTCCACAATCCATATCCTCCCTCTCTCTCTTTTTTTTCCTCTTTTTTTCTTCTTTCTCCATTGGTTTCCTCCCTTTCTCTCTTCCTCTCTATTTCCTTTCTATCTGTATACCTGCCTCTTGCTTCCTCCCTTCCCTTTTCTGCTCTCTCTACCCTATTTCTGTCTGTGTTCTCCCTTCAATAACTTCTCCAAAACCCTTCAATTTTCTCTGCCACAATTGTTTTTTCTTTCCTACATTCCCTCACTTCTCCCCTAATCACCTATCCCTCCCTCTTCCCATTGTCTCTCCCTCCCCTCTTTCACTCCTGTCTTTCACCTTCCTCGTTGTACCCTCCCACTCCTAGCTCTTCTTTCTGCCCTTTTTCTTGTTCCTCTTCCTCCTCCCCTTTCTCTTCCACTCTCCACCCGCCTTTTCTGGTTTTTGAATGTCCTTTTTGTCTCTTGTAGGTCCCTTGCTGCTCTGGGCACTGCTCCTTGGCCCCCGTGTCAAATGGTCTGCCGCACCTTCTTGGTGTGGGCTCCCATACTCTCCATGCGGCTACTTCTCCGCCTTTTGTTGAGCTTGTTCCTTTTCTTTCTACGGTCCATGCTTTTTTCTTAGGTGCTCCCCCCTTGTGTTTTCCTTCCTTACCATCCTCCCCTTTGCATCTCCCCTATTCCTTCCTTTCTCTACTTTTGAACTTTCCCTTTCTCTCCTTTTTCTTATTTCCCTTTTATTTCTTTTTGTGCTCGCTGTCTTTGCGCCTCCTATGTGCCCATTGTGTGCCCCTTTGAGCTCTCTTATGGGGCTTGTGTTTGCATTTCTTCCTTTATGTGCTTTGCTCGTGTCACCTTTCGTTCCTCGGCCTTGCTTGCCTTCCTCTCCCTATCATTCCTTCTTCCCCTTGGTGTCTCCCTTGCCGTTGTTGGTCTCCAACCCATGTGCCTTGTACAAGGCCTCCTTCAGCTTGCTATTTCTGTATGTGTGTGTGTGCTCTCCTCGTCGCTCTCTCTTTGTGTGCCTTTTACCTTTCTCTTGTCGTGCTCCGTATCCTCCCTCTCTGTCCCCCCTCCTTCTTGCCTTGCCCTTGCCTTCCTCTTTCTTTGCCTTCTTCTCTCCTATGTCCCTTCTTTTGTCTTGCTTTGCACTTCCTCCACCCTTTCCTTCTCTCTATTTCTCTCCCTCATGCTCTCTGCTCTTTTGCTCCCTCTCCCATTCTCTACCTGTCTCTCTATTCATCGCTCCCTCTCTCTCTCTTCCCCCTTCTATCTCCTCCCCCCTTTTTCCTCCTCTCTGTTCTCCCCTCAACCTTCCTCCCTATTCTTCTCTTGCTTCCTTTAACCCTATTCCATCCAACCTCTTCCCATCCCTACTCCATCCTTGCCCTCCTTCTCTCTCTGTTCCTCTACCTCTCTCTCCCTCCTTTTTCCACCCTCGCCCCCCCTCTCTCTCTTCTCCTCTCCTCTCTCTCAGTTATGTCCTCAGTTTTCCTCTCTTCTCCTCCTCATCTTCTCCTTTCCCTCAGCACTCTCTCCCCTCTCCCCCTCCTCCCTTTTTGCACTTATTCTTTTGAAATTCTCTCCTTCCTCTTTTCTCTCTCTTGTCTCGCTTCCCTCCCCATCTTCCTCCGTCCTTCCCTCTCTCCGTCCTTCCACCTTCTCTTCCTCATTTTTCTTTCTTTCTTGCACTGGCTCCCTTGTCCTTTTTGCCTTCTGCTCCTTTGACTCAATCGTCCTTGTAACTGCTCCATTGGCTCCATTGGCTCTTGTTTGGCATCCGACTCTGGTCCGTCGCACCATTGGGCTGTGCCCTCACTCTTGGCTCTCACTCTTTGTCGCCCCTTCAGCTGCCACGTGATGATACTCCGCTTCCTTCCTCACCACTGACCTCCTTTCGGTCGTACCCTTCGGCCTCTGTGTGCTACCCCACGTTGGCTTCAACCCCACTCTTTCCCTTGGTTTGCCACGCCCTCAGTCGTTTGCTGTTGTGCCTCCTCCCCCTCTCCTCCCTTTCGCTCAATCTGACTCCATCCCTATTTCAACCCCGTCCCCACTCCTCCTACCTTCCCCTTCCTCTCTTCTCTCTCTCCTCCTCTTCCCCCTTTTCCTTAATTTTCCTTTTGCCCCTCCCTCCACTCTCTTCCTCTCCCTTTTTTATTTCCTCTATTTTTTCCTCCTTTCCTCTCCATCCGTGGTGCATTCCCTCCTTACCCCCTTGTTCCTCTCCCCTCCCTCTAGACCTTGGTCCTTCCTCTCTACATTCCTCTCTTCTTCCACTCCACCTCTGCCTCCATCCCTCCTCCTCTTCTCTTCCTCTTTTTCTCTCCTACTCTTTTCTTATCTCCCTCTTTCTTTTTCCCCCTCCCTTTCTTTGTCCTTCTCTCCATCTATCCGCCTCTCCCTCTCTCCCTATTTTCTTTTCTCTTCCTCTCCTCCTACATTCTCCTCCTGTCTTCATCTCTCTTTCCTCTCTATGCCCTTTTCTTCGTATTCTTACCCCCATCATAATCCTCCTTTCTTCCATCCCTTTCTTCTATGCAATCTCTTGCTCCCTTCCTTTTTCTCTTTTTCCTCTACCTTTGCTCTCCTCCACGTCTCCTTCCGTTTCCATTGCCCCCCCTTGCACCTCCATTTTTGTCTCTCTCTCTCTCTTTTGACCTTGTTGCCACCCATCTGTCACTTCTCTGTCATGCATGTTGAGTTATCTCTCACCGTGGTGCGATGTATTTCTCGCTTCTCATTCCGCTTCCCCTTCCTACCCACCTTATCAACTCAATTCTGCTCAATTTCTTAACAGTATTCATCTGTTACTCATCTCTGTTGCTCTGCATGTAATGTTGTGTAACGTAAGGCCTGAGCTTGGTCTCGCTAGTGCCTTGGCAATTATGACTACAACCATAGTCGCCCATTCCAAGGCATAGTTATTAAGTGATCCTTATGTGCCCCTAGTCCTCTAACCTTTGGTGGCAATAATCTTCTCAATGATTCCACCATCCTACCCCCTCACTTTGCTACAGTTACGATTATCTCTTCTGCTCTCACCACAATTTGTGCCCCCCCTTACGCTTTCTCCCCTGCAACCAGCCCCTCCATACAATCCCTATGCCCTCCTCTAGAAGGCCATCATCGATGTCCTTGCGATCCATCCATTCCTCCACCACTCCCACACCCTTCCTCCCCTTAGTGGTCCTTTGGCCCAACCTCCCCACGGTAGCATCGCCGACGGCTTTGCGGGAGTGGGCGAGGCCATTACTCCAAATGGCGTGGTCTCTCCCAATGGTGGTGCCCCTATGTGGGGATTTGCTGGCATCGGTGGTGTCATTACTGGTGCCGTCAATGCCTTGGGTAGTGCCATCTGTTCACGTCTCGCTAGCGATGTAGCCAAAGCCTATGGTGCCCTTGTAGCAAGTGGTGTTGCTTCCACCGGTGCTCTTGTCGATGCTGCTGTTATCAGAGGTGTTGCTGTCATCAGCGAATTGTTGTTGCCAAAGGTCATGCTCCCACTCAAGGTACAACTACTGCTTGAGAGACTATTGCCGATGTCCATCAGACTTCCCTTGCAAGCACTGAGACTCATCTTGAACCCATGATACTTTCTGTCGATGAGCTTGTTTGTTTTGGCCTTTGCCAATCTACCTCGTAGATGCCTCTCACTCCGACCCCCAATCAAGCTAAGGGCATACCTGACAGTAAGTATTTTGCTCGATTAGTCTCGTGGGTGCACATGCAAGATCTTTGGGTGCACTACGACCGCACTCCCAACATCCCTTTTGCTTACTTGGACCTTTCATCTTCTTTACTCTGCCGCCCCCACCATTGCACTTCGCCAACTTGATTGCATTTCCCTCATCCCTTCTCTTCTTGCTTGCACCCGTGAGGCCTAGGCCTCCCTTCTCCACTCTACTCCTCTAACTCTCTTTGCTCCGCTGCCTCCCTTCTACTTAACCTTTGCACTCTCTCCCATCATCACCATGCTTCTCTTGGGACCTTTAAGGGTCATGCTGGGCTTCTTCAAAGCAAGCTACTCATAGCGGGTGCCTTCTTTACTGACCAAGCATTTGTGACTTGGATTGTGGCCGGCCTACGTCTTGCTTTCTCTGATGCTTGGTGTTGTTTGGCCCACTCTATTTGATGATCCTATTATATTCTAGACTACATTCTAGCCAGCTGCCACTCTTGTGGAGTCGGTTCTTTCTGACACTGTGCCTAGTATCCTTATGCCCACTAGTGCCCATGCTCTCATCGTCCGGGCCCTTGCTAGTGGTGGTGGTGGTGATCCTCTTATCTACATGAACTGTGATGCTGTGGGTCACCTCCATGACACCTATCCCCTGCCCCTTGTTCCCAACCTTCGTGAGCAAATGGCTCGCCAACGTGATCTTCTACGTGGTCATGTCTTGAGTGGCCCTCTTACAGCATCCCCTATGCCTGTTGCTCTTGTTGCACTTGGTGGCCTTGCACCGCGTACCGCCCCTCTTGCCTCACTCATTAGCCTTGTAGCCCTTGCAACTGTAACTCTTTCTCTAACTAAGGACGTAATTGTAGCTTGGATTTGCCATATACTTGTGGACGGTGTCCTTTGCCGTCCATTGCTGCCGGTATGTCTCCTTTGTTTGATTGCTTTGCCATTCTTATAAATTCTCTATTGTCTCCTCTCTCATGAGCTGGCTTGGCTCAACTCTCAACTGCCTACTACCTTCTTGCTAGCACCGAGCACGTTGTCTCCACGTCTTGATTCATTCACGAGGCTGCTACGAATCACATGTACCTTATCTGTTACCTCTTCTAATCGTTTAGTCTAGTCTCATCATCATAGTTGTTTTTACTTGTGATGGTGCAACTCTACCTATTCTTGGTGTCTACACTATTTGTCTGACGTCCCTTGCTAGTAACCTGTCCTTGTCCTCTGTTATATATTTTCTTACCCTTGACTTCTCCCTCCTCTCTTTCTTAGCACTCGACACCTATGGCTTCTCTACCACTTATGCACATGGCCTCCTTGCCATCATTGATCGTGCCAGTGGGCGTGTTGTCCTGTGCGGTCGCCAACCCCCTACCAAGGGCCTCTATTAGGTTTTCGGCATTCACTTTGTCTAGGCAAATGTGGCCAACGCTGCTGTGCTTGTAACCCTCTCCCGTTCTTCCCACACGCATCTCCTTCATCGTTGCCTTTGTTTTCTCATGGCTTTCTCCATCAGCTTTGTTCTTCTCATATTCCAAACTAATCTGTTGTGAGACTCGTCATTCCATGCCCCATACGCTACTAACTGAACCTTTTGTGGAGTGGGTAAGATACATCTTCTTCCTTTTATATCCTCCTGCTCTCTAGCTTCTACACCCCTCTAGCTGGTGAATGTTGACATCCTCGGTCCTCTCCAAGATGTGTCTCTTGATGAGAAGACCCACTTCACGTGGGTCTTCTTCCTCTTCACAAAGAGTAATGTTACTACAATCATGCTGTTGTGGTATGCGCTCGCCTAGTGCTAGAGTTGTTGTCAGCTTCTCCACTTTTGCTCTGATTGTGGTGGTTAGTTCCGTGGCACCACTGCTGCCTTTTTCAATTGAGAGGGCGTTGTTCATGAGCTTTCAACCCCTTACTATTATTAGGAGAATGGGGTTGCAGAACGCTATAACTGTACCGTGATTGAGGTCTTCCACACCATGATGGTCGAGGTTGGCTTTCTAGGCAGTGGTCAAAGTTTTTGGTCTAAGGTTACACGCTCCTGCACTTGGGTGTCAAACTCGATTCTGGATGGACTTGTTGCCCTCAACACCACAACATTTGAGTTTTTCTTAAGTCATTGCAGGGCCCTTAGCCACGCTGTGGTGTGCGGCACTATGGCCACCATTTATCTTGCACGTCCCTCTCGGTTCGAGTGGCTCGATCCGCTTGATGTTGTTTCTCACTTTGAGGCGCATCGGTTTTGGGATCCGGTCTCGCATAACATCATCAAGTTATGTCATGCCTGCTTCTTTGAGGAGTTGATGTGTAGTACATCGCATGCAAACCGTATTTCTCCCCTTCTCACCTCTTCCATTACCTACTCCACCGATGAACTGATCTGCGCTGGGTCCTCGCCATCTCTCAAGCCTCCTTTCTCATCCCTGGACCTCATTCACCCCTCCCTTCTTTGCCCTGCTTGCCTTCCCATTGCATCTGGCGCTCCTTCTCCCCCCTCGCTTCATCAGTGTGTCCCACTGTCTGCCTCACCCACCCCACCCTCTGTTCCCTCACCTTCTGTCCCAATGGTCTTTGTTCCCCCCATCGCGGCCCCCTTGCCACTGCTGCCTTGCCTCCTGTCACATCTCCCCACGCCCCCTACGTCATGCCTCAGGTTCCCCTGTCACTGTCACCTTCCTCCGTACTCCATGTGCCTGTTTTGCCTGCCCCCGTACCCCTGATCCCTCACTTTTGTGTGTCCCCTGTGTCCCCCCTACCCCCTGAACTCCGTCCCACACCGTGACGGCCGCTTAGACCCTTAGCTCCCCTCGTGAACCCATCCCAACAATTTGCTACGTCCTTGTCCTTCTTTTCACCAAGGACGTCTTCAAGGACAATGTTTTGCCTTCTCCACACCCAAATGATTCTCCTGCTGGCCCCCTTCATCCAACTTCTCTCGTACCCTATCCGTTGTCCTTGATGACTCGCCTTCCCCACGTTCCCCACTTGTCTCCCCTCCTCAACTTCCTTACACGTGAGAACCTTTTCCCATTCCCCCCTCTCATCCCACCCTCCCTTGCCTACGCCTCTCCTTGCTCCTCCCCCCCCCCTTTCCCCCTCTCCTGTGCCCTGATATGACAGCCTTATACCTCTGTGTGCTCGTCCTCTTGAATTTTTGGCCATGCTGGATTGCCTCGAGCTCCTTTTTTCCCCCTGACTCCTCCCATTGCCCCAGTCCCTTTCGTTCCCTCCTCTCCCCCCTTCCCTCTCCCCTCCCCCCTCTCTCTTGCGCTCACATCGTGTTGGCCACTCCCCCTTCTCCTTCCCCTATTTCTTCCTGCACCCACTCTTGTACATCTTGCACTCTTATCTGGGCCTTTGTCCATCTTCCCACTGTCCCTCTCTCTTTCTCCACGTCCTTTGTCTCATATCCCACTTTGATCGTTCTGCCCTCGGCCTCTCCCATATCAACGGTCCGTGCATCATCCCCTCTCCCTGACTCTTGTGTCTTTTCTGTGCCTTTTCCCCCTTCACCCTCCGTCCCATCTCCTCCCTCCTCTCCTCCCCTCCCTTGCTTGCTTCCTTCCGTCATTGCATTATCACACCTTTCTCCCTCGCTTGTCTCCTCTATTCCTCCTCTTGCTTCCTCGACTGCCATTCCTCCGCCTTCCTCCTCCTTCAGTCACTTCCCCCTTCCCACCCTCTTTGGCGATCACTAATCTACCCCTTCCCTCTCCACAAGTGCCCCTCGCCGCTAATGCGCTCCATCCGTGTCGGGCTCAGTCACCTTTTACCTTCCATCCAAGTCACGCCCACGTGCACACTTCTTTCCTTTGGAGTTTTGCCATGCCCTTGAGCCTCTACGTATTCTTCCTAAGATGTCACATTGACCTCATCCACTTCCTCCCCTCCCTCTCCCCTTAGACAGTCTAATCCCCCCACCCTTACCGATCCTCTCGCTTGCCCGGACGCTACTACCAAGCACACAGCTTGTGTCATAGAGCTCGCCCGCGGCTGAACATGGTGTGCTTGAGCTCAATGACCTTTTCCATGGTGGAACATTGATCAAGGCCAAGTCGGTATTATGCAAGACTTTCACTGCCTTGGTTGCCCTTGAGTAGTTTAAGGCTCACCTCACTACAAAGGGCTACATGAAGATCCTTGTCATTAATTAACCCAACAACTATGCCCTAGTTGGCTATTTTATGACTAGTCCCATTGTCATGTCTGTCGCAACTCACTTTTAGTGGGAGCTCCATCAGATGGAAGTGAACAACGCATTTCTCCATGCTCGTCTCGAGGAGGAGTTATACATGGTCTAGCCTCCTGGTTCTTTGAATGGTACGAGACGTGTCTATTGGCTCGATCGCACTTTCTTTGGTCTTAGCTAGTCTCCTTGTTGTTGGAACAAGGAACTGTTGTCCGTGGTCACTTTTTTCCTACTCAGTCCGACCCCTCCCTCTTTGTCGGTAACACCTCTATCATGCACACCTTCATTTTGATGTATGTAGATGACCTCCTCTTCACTTGCGCTTCCTCCTTTGTGATCACCGCGGCAAAGGGTCTCCTCTCCTTGGCGAAACGCATGAAGGATGTGGGCCTTGTAGCCATGTTCTTACAGATGTAGATTGAGCGCCTACTTGACTGTAAGTTGGAACATCAAGAGTGCTATGTCCACACCCTCGCAGACTGCTTCTCTTGAGTTGATGACCTCTTCCGTCATCTCCGTGCAACCTCGTCTAAGCCATTGAGCAACAAGCTTGCCCTTTGTGTGGCGGACAACACCGTCGCAGGTGCTCCGAATCCTGCAGTGATATTCCAATCCATCAACAGTGCACTCACGTACCTCACGGACACCACTCACCTGAACATTATGTATGCAACAACTGTCCTTGCCCAGTATGTCCGCATGCCTGGCATGGCTTACCCTGGGGGAGCTGCATACTTCCTTGGCTATGTCCTTGGTTCTGCTCAAGTCGGCCTTATCTTCTTAGCTAGGTCTAGCGTGCCGCTTTTGGAGGGCTACGTTGACAATGACTGGGCTCATGATGCGTCTTTCTCCTGCTCTCTAGTACCGTGCCTTGGCGTGATTAGAAACAATGGTTCATCGCGTGCACCACTTAGGAGACCAAGTACATGGCTCTGGGTGGCACTACAGCCGTGGCGGTGTGGCTCCATTGCCTTCTTGGTGAGCATTGTCTCTCCACCCTGGCTCTCCCCTCTACACACACAAATGAGTGTGGGTTGGCCCATGCCAGTGATGCCCATGCTTCTCATTACCCCACTGAACACATCAACATTGAGCATCACTACGTGAGCGTCGTTGTTGCGGTAGGTAATATCCCTCTCCAGTTCATCTTCCCTGAGTTTGAGCTTGTCAAATTTCTCATAAAGGCTCTCCACTAGCCTGATTTTGCTTCAAGTATCGCTGCTTTCGGTCTTCATAAGCTTCCCTCTTAGGAATGATGCCCTTCTTCTTTCCATTGCAGTGCTGGAATCATTTGGTCCTCTACTGAATGAACACTTTACATTTTGTCGTTCCCACATGTGGAATCTTTGTTGATTCTCCCTATTCAAGAATCTTCCTTTGGATTTTGTCGTTCCCCTGAATGTTCTTCCACACTTGCTGGCCTTTGTTTCCAGCCTTGCATCTCCCATCCATTTTCTTCCATTCCCCTCTTTTGACTATCTCGGTTTGCCCCCCTCTTTTTTTGTTTTCTTTGGGTGCCTCAATCTTGGTGTGCTTCAAGGCGTTAGTGTGCAGGCCCTTGATGATTTGGCACTGTTCTTGTCGGTTTGGCACTCAAAGTGGGCTACTCGATTTCATGCCCTTGGCTAGGTGCCTTTTTCTTGGTGCTTCTGTATGTGTGCTCCTGGATGGGTAATCTTGACAAGGTCCTCATGTTGCCTACCTTGGACTTCTACTATGGGAGGGTCCAAGCATGATGCACCTGCCAAGGTCTTGTGTTGCTCTCTCCATAGCATCAAGTTTCAGCTCGGTAGTGTATGTGTAGAGGCTTCATCTAGTGGTTCTTCTGGTTGAATGTCGTGGTCCTACAGTGTTTGTGGTGTGGTGTTCAAGCTTTTAGCTTAGGGCATCCACCTTAACTTGCGGTACCATGTAAAAGTACCATACCTAGTTTAGTCCTAGGCTTATCTCCTGGTTTGCATTACTTACAAGACATCTGTCCCCTTACGCTATGCTCCTTAGGTTGCGCTCGTTTTTTGTTCTAACGATTTTAAATGTGTCTCACGTGGCTCACCAAAACATGTGGCAAGACAGACAAGGCTTGTGGTGCAACCCAATAGGGGTCACGCCACGAAGCTGCTCTTGCTCATCTTTCATTCCAAGAATCATAACTTCACCTCTATCAACTCTTGTCTCTTACACCATGATCCCCCCCTCAAAACTCTTAAGAGCCCCTCCCATCACAAGCTCACAAGAGCCCCAGCCCTCACAGCTCTCACAGCCCCTGACAACTCTCGAGAGCTACCAACCCGCTCAGTGACGAAGTGTCATGCTCCCCCATTCTGAACGAGAGAGCCCTCCCTTTTCGGCTCACCTTTCTCCCACTCTCCATCTCCCATTCTTGTACGGCCGTGTTCAACATGCCTTGAATGTGCTCTCATCAAAGGAAGTTCTTCACACTTGTCCCTACACTAGTTTTGTCTTATGTAGCCTAAACATTCTCTTCTTAGCAAGAACCTTAGTGTGTGGGGATAGAGTGTGCAACTAGTAAACCTTGGTTGTCAGACAAATTTCACTAGGAGCACACTTGGTGCACTAAGTTGCCTTATGTGTCCTATCATGTGTTGTGTTTCTTCCAACATGGCCAAAACTTTCTCTTCTTAGGGGGGATGTTAGAGCGTGGGGCTCGTGTTTGTGGGAATAAAGCTACATCACCGCAGAAAAGTACATTAAGAGTGCACTTGATGTGCTTATTTGTCTCATGTTTCCAAGCACATTTTTCCTTCTATCATATATGAACATAACCATCCCTTCTTAGGAGGAGCACCAGTGCGTAGGTCTAGTGTACGTGGTAAGTGCGCCCAATTACCAAAAAAAAGTACACTAAGAGTGCTTTTATTTTACTGATCTGTCTCATGTGTCCTAGTTTCCATTGAGTGTCTTCATGTGACTTAAATTTCTCTTCATATTACTGAGGTGTAGGTTTATTGTAGTAAACATGGTCAAGTTGATAGTTCGTCTCCATGTTTTTCAATACATAATGTTTTAATATGTATGTTCAGATCCCCTTCAATTGTTTACCTAAATACTTCACCGGTCTTTGTAGCTTCTTATTGGTAGATTTATCTGTTGAACATAGATATGTCAGTGTAATCTGTCCATGCTATGTTTGCTTTACATCTATTTTTGGCTGGCAAACCCATTTCTTCCTTGCATGTTTTAGGTTGTGCTCTTGACGATGTTAGTTTCCATTGAGTATTTGGCGATGAAAGCTATCTGACCTACGACGAACATGTTTTTCTCCATTCATCCCTCTACTCGTCACACAATTCATTGGGTAGACCCCCTATGAATATAGCTATTTTATGAGACAATTGCACTTAAAATAAATGGTGCGCTTACGCACTGAGTGCGTGTTGACCTTAAGAATCCAATACATTATGGGCATCATAAAGATATCAATGAAAGTTTCATTTTCTAATCAAAAGCACAACTCAAACGATCAAAAACATACATTCAGAAGAGATACCAGAAAGGAAATGAAACATTTTACAACCGTTAATGCTTGCCAAACGATTGACCAAACAATAATTCTCGAACCACCATGATGGCTACGTATAGGCTTGGTACGGATAGCGATTCTCCATTGCTTGGATCTTCATCGCAAGGGGATTTTGGTGAGCGCAAGAGAAAATAAACCTCATGCGTTCCACTTAGATAAAAAAACTTCTACTTCACTTGCTAGTCAACGTCTTAGGTTTAAAAGGGATTTTAAAAAATCTTCACGGTGAGAATGTATTTTATACAATATTGAAGACTTGTAGAGGACTCGGCAAACTATTCAAAAACAACAAGTGTCCATGAGTCTTGCATATCAATGTTTTTCAACAAAACTGCTACATTTTTAACTGGTCAAGATGGATTGTATGTTGTACTTCATGATGGCTAGAGAGTCCTTCATTTTGAAAAGTAAACAGTTTGCGAATTCAAAAACTTACCTTTGAGCTTGAAACATCAATGATCTGAAATCAGTAGTCCATCCCATACTTATAGACCTCAAGTTATGGTTACGTTTTTGAATGATTTGGACATACCTTTTGGAATTCTAATCTTATGTTGGAAGCTGACCACACATAAAAGAAAACAAACGGTGGCAAGAATATTCAAATGCTATCATGATTCTTCCACTTTCAAACCATGTGACTTTAAATTGAATCAAACCAAACAAAAATATTAGAAATCAAGGGCAAAAAGTATCATACTTAGTGTGATGATTTCACTTCCTCAATCACAATGAACACACTCGCCCACACACATTGGGTCTCGCCCGAGGCTGTATTCATTGAGAACATACAACGGGACCACCAATGGCAGTGTGCAAAACAAAACACGAGCTTGTTGAACTGAGAACCGGCAACGTTTTGTGACCAAACACCCAAGGAAAAACCTTTGGATCCCTCTTAAGAAATCATTCAGGTACCAACAAACCAAAAACCACATCTTTAATGCAAAGGTAAAACAAGGGCAATTTGAAAATTTCAATGTCATATTGTGTTTACACAAATAATGATTCTACAAGAACAAGTCATCATAATTAAACTTAATCCTGAATATGAAATAACTACAATCATATTGTGAATTTTCCATATGACTTTCAAAGTGAATTTAGAGAGAGATAGAGAGAGAGAGAGAGGGAGGGAGAGAGAGAGAGAAAGAGAGAGAGAGGAAGAGAGAGAGAGTGAGTGAGAGAGAGAGAGAGGCAAAGGGAGATGGGTAAAGAGTGAGAGAAAGAGAGGGAGGGGGGAGAGAGGGAGAGAGGGAGAGAGAGAGAGAGAGATAGAGAGAGAGAGAGATTTTGATAGAGAAGAAAAGAAAGGGAGAAGGGTAAATAAGAAGAAAGGTAATGAGAGACATAGGATCATAAGAAAAACACTCATATCATGGAAGACATAAAGAATGATAGTTAGGGAGATGGAAGGGACATGGTTATTCTTGACTGCACTTTTCAAATACATTCATTTTCTAGTGTGTTTCATAATGTAAGCGCATGATGACTATGCTATGGTAAAGAGATTTCGGAGATAGCTACCATTAGGCAAACATGAAGCTAGAGATTTGCAGTCTTCAACCACCATAATACGGCCTTTTAAATTGCTTATGGCTCATAGAAGAGTCTCTTTCCCTCATTTTGCCATAAACAACACCCACTTAAAAGTATTCTTGTCTTTTGAACAAGGTTGATGATACTGTTCGAGTGTCCCAATATGTATCCCTCTCTCATCAAGTGAGAGGGTGTTAATGGTTTTACCATTGAGAATACATTTAAGTGTATTATCATGACACATCCAATCATGAAAAAATGTGTGCATAAATTATGGAAAAACATGTATAAAACTATAAGAAGGTATTGATGCATCCACTCCACTATGTGTACAAAAGGCGCGATGGCAATCCTTGTGGATTGAATTTCGCAATCTAACAAACCAAGTTTGTTTCACATCTCATGACACAATCATGATAGGAGCTCTTTCATGAAATGATAGCATTTAACTTCAAACATTGTAGCACAATGTGACCTCGGAGTGCCGTAGGAGACGTCATGCACCCACCAAACGACTTGTTGGTAAAATGGTGTTACCCCGTTTATTCAAAACATCAGCATAAGTTTCTAAGTTCTTCAAATGTCACAAAACGATTGTGATCATTCTTCTATCCAACATATCCATCACATCATGTTGTGCATGTTTTTGCACGTATGTCGTGTACCCAATGTCACGTGATTAAAGTACATCAGCATGAATCAAATTCCATGATCCATTGAAATTTGGGTGCTCATTAGCATTTCATATGTTAATGCAAGTCGTGCATGTCTTGGAGTTGTTGCTCAACAAGTGCCATTTTGTAGCATGTTTCATTTACGGATACGGAAACGTCTGTCCAATTCAAGAATGTTCCGAATTTGGGGAGATGGTCATTCTCACACGTGATTTATCAATTAGAATTTTGTTTTGTACTTCATGTCAAAGTTCCTTTCCATACGAACATTAGCAAGGCCAAGTTTATCATTTCCAATGGTTTTTAATATGAGTAATGCTAAATTTTGTTGTGTTTTTTGTTACGCCATTCTCCAATGCATTAGATTGCCAAAACCCACTGTGAATGTTTTCGAACATGCGTGTCGATTCTCTATATACAGATTATGACAGTATGACCACCCTTTGATGCCATCGAGATACCTTGCAAACATGACACAATTGATGCTCTTTTTCATAGAACCACCTAGTGCATATTCTGAATGCTTTTGTTGTGTTGTCTACCACAAGCCAACATGACAAAGCAAAAATTGGCTAGTTTTCATTTGTTGATATAACAGGGTGCGAGTGGCACCCATCTTATTCATGTAAACAACATCTTATAACATGTGTTATTCAATAAAATCTAACTTAGCTATTCCTATCAGTGGTGCATCCGGCACCCATGAAAAAATTGCAAACACCATCTTTTGTAAATTCTGCAATGAATGATTATGTCACTAATGCATGCAAAACACGCGTGAATGCATCAACCCATATACTCCTTGTTCTTGCAAACAACACTCATGCAAAGTGTGTGCTCAACACTGACATGAGTGCTTCAATTGCATCTCCAATGTTGGTGCCGTTTGAAGTGTAACGAGGACTTGTCTATGGTGGGAACTAGACTGTTGTGTCCAAGATTTCACCATCGTACGTGTGTTGAGTACAATTAGCAATCACATTCTTGTTTTGTCAATATCAACTAAAAAATAAAATACCTAGCATCATGATGCAAACAACACCCATGTGGATGGTCGATTGCCCTTTGTTTTGGGTTATATCTCTTTAGACCATGAGAAGCAAAATTGGTAATAGCATCATAAATACGTCTAAAATCAATGGTTGAGCTGTGAGTAGCACTTTCTTTATGTTCCTCACCAACGAAATCCCTTCAACCAGCAGATGTGCTATTATCAATAGTTTAATCGGCACTTACACCAAGAAATTTGCCAATGTCTGCAGAAACACGAATTTGGCACTCGTTTTGTGTAGCTTGCACACTATTCGTTGTTGGTACAAGAAGATAACTTGTTGCGTGGTTGAGCACGTTTGATGCGTTTGTTTAGATGAATAAAGAATTTACCCTATTTCAAATCATCGTTGTCATTGTCAAACCTACTCTATGTTAGAACTCTTGTTTTTCAGAAACAATTTTGTTGAAGGCATGTCATGGATTTTTAACATTCGCACATTTTGGGTCTTTTCCAATGAAACATCTCCACAACACAGGTTGAATGAAAGACTTTTTGCCCACTCGGTGCTTTTCTCTTATGCAAGAGAAAATTTGTTTTTTTTGCCTTTACATTCCGCTAACATCTAATGGAACAACTTGTTCCTTTGAAGGTGAAACCTCCTAGTCTACTAAAAGACGATCAACATTCAGTTTTTTGGTTGACCATTTACAAGGATTTTTATTTTCTGAATGTTTTAGAAATCAGAAGAATAATGAAGCTCCCAACCAAGTCAAGGTGGAACTCCCATGAATGAAACACCTACTTCCAAACTTCAAAAAGGAAATGGTCTAGTTCTGTAATGCGAGTGGCACCAAAAGATGTTTTCAATATATTTCAAAGCTCAGTCTTAGGTTCAAACTCATCTGTGTGGCGTATTCAATGGAAACCTCTTGTTTGTGTGGAAGCAACCGGGTTAAACAAGAAGTATCCCTTGTTGATTTCACGACCTTCCAATTCGAAAATGATTATGTTCTGGTGATGTAATGAGCATACAGTTCTGTTTGGGCTTGTTAAACACATTTCATCATCCATTGTGTGTATAACCATCACTGCCTATCCGAGGACGGATGAAACTTCCTCCTGAACTTCCTCCTTTGGCTATGGGATTGTGTGAGGGGGGGATGTGGCCCGCCTACTTGCCTTCCCCTTAGGCTTTGAACCCTCTTGAGAGATAGGATGATGGAAATTTACCTCTTCTTTCATCCTTGGGCTGTATTGGAAAGAGGACTGGCTCCCCTCCCTTCCCTATTGGCCATCGGCCATGTAAGAGGGATGGAAGGGCAAAACGCCATCTCTTCCCCCCCATGGGTCGTCAACTCTTCTCAGTGCAAGTGGGGAGGGGGATATGTCCGCTTTCCTTTTTCTGGTGGCATTTGCCCAAAACAAAGGGGGGGGAGAGGTGGCGGATTCCCCCTCTCCCCTCTCCTTCCCCATGGCCTTTTCACAAATGTGAGAGAGAGGAGGGAGGGGGAAACGCCCCCTCTCCTCTCCCATGGGCCGTTGACCTTAAAAAGACGAGGGGGGACAGAGACACCCCCATACCTCCCCCATGGGTTTGTGGCCTATGTGAGATCAAATTGGGGAGACAATAGGTCGTCCCCTTACCATGCCCATGGTTTATTGTTCCATGTAAGAGGGCACGGAAAGAGGGTTGATTGTTCCTTTCCCTTCCCCTTCCCTTTTTGGCCCTTTTGATAAAGGCAAGGAGAGGGGAGTCATCCACTCTCTTCTTCCATGGGCCATGCGCACATGAGAGAGGTTTGGGGGAGAGGGGAGTTTGTTCCCTCTCCATCTCCATGTGTTGTTGGCCAATGTGAGAGGGCAGTGGGGGGAAGAGGGGGGATCATCCCTTCAACTTCTTCATACCATTGTTGTTGAAAGGGGAGGCTCACTCATATCATCCTTTCAGGTGTCGTTTCTGCCAACAACAAAGCAAGAGGCTTGCATCTTGTTCTCCCCATCTCTTATGAGGTAGCATTCTCTTGGCACTCCTTTATTTAATGGAATGTTGAAATTCTTGGTTGTCCACTTGTAGATACTTGTCCAACGAGCTCTCATTTTGACGCAATGTTATGGGGAGGTTGTTCACGCTACACCAATTGCGCGGCATTTTTTCACATTGTCAAAACATTTATTCTTCTTTTGTTACAAACTACCTTGGTTACATTGGCATCCATCCATGAATGTGAAGATCTTTTTGTGATTATGGTCAACACTTATGTTTTGTTCTCTCTCATGGAAGCCCTTGCTTTGATGCTAATGTAACTGCTCTTGGCTGTTTTACAACATATTTTGTAAACATAATGTAGACACTTAGAAACTGTGTCATAAGAGGGGGTACGACTGGTCTCTTGAGCCATTCTGGCTGCGACAAACCAAGTGGCAAATGTACAAGATTGTCATAAGGCATTTTTGTAAATATGCATCCAAAAACCCTAATGTTCCACGTGGCACAACCACGTGGAAACATGACCCTAGAGACATTATAGGAGTGGAGGATCGACATTCCATTGTGGCACACTTTTCACCTCAAATCCTGCCAAGGATCATTTTTAACGTTGGAGTTGAACGTGACTCTAGCCCATTACAATGTTTCGGGTTTTTGGGTCCTTCAATCTTGAGCCTCAATTTCTTTAAGTACTCGATGACAACTTAAGCCCTAAACCCTAAACTTCAGACCCTAAACCCTAAACCATAAACCCTAAACCATAACCATTTTGACCTTAAAATGGTCATCAGATATCTTTTTGGTGTGGCGTTGCAATCCTTTTTGTCATGTATTTGGTGTTTGAAATTCATCCTTTTTGGCTTACCTCTGAGACTTCCAACATTCATAGCATTACAATGAGTGTTGAATTTTTGGCTGTTTGCAGAATAGTTATTGTTTCCATTAAAGCCTTGACTAAAGATGCACCCTTGGCTAAGACCAAAAGAATGGCATTGGCACTTATTTGTTGATTGCTCTCATGGTGTGCATTGTTAAACTGGCATGCCACATTGTGAAAGAAATGTAATGGGATAACTAAGTGTAACAGGTTTGCTCATGGTGTTCCGCAACATTGAATATTAGCAACGACATACGCGCATGCCATTTGTTTCAACAAAAAAGGGTATATTGTGTATAAACTGCATGCATGTGCGCGTTACTTAGGGTGTGTTTCGCATGGCACGATTTGCAGACCTCTTCCGAGCTACATGACCTCGACCTCGGCGGCGTGTCTCGCGAACAACTCGACCTAAGTCGATCATTCTCTTGACACCGTGCGGACGATCGACTGAGGTTGTGCAGATTGCAAGACACGCGACCGATGTCAAGGTCGCGTAGGTTAGAGGACAGTTTTGTAAGTCGTGCCACGCCAAACACACCACTAAGTCATGTGCGGTTTATTTGCGTAGGTTGGAGTCTTGAATTTGTGTCATGATTTCTTAAAGACTTTACTATGTTTTTGTGTGGTGCACGTTTTTAGTGTCATTTTACGCGGGTTATGATCTTCTTGTACTCGTGAAGCCGTTAGTATCGACATGAAGGTTGCTTCTCGTCAGTTTACCGTGATAGGGTCGTGTTTGGCAGGTCGTTTAGTTATGCTTTGATCTGGGTATGTTGGCGGAACATTTCACAATACGGTGTACCTTTCTTTCAACAACGGAGTTTGGTATGCCATTTTCGTTTTGCCTGATGTTCGATATACGATTCGACGATTTCACTTAGACAGTTATCTGGGGCTGCTGTTCCTTAATGATCATCTGCTTGTACACCACTTCGTTAATCGGACATGGTGGGTACGTTTCTTCTTGTTCAAGTTGCCAATTGGGACATTTCTTCGATAAACCGATGTTTTCTTCTCGTTTTCCGATTTCTCGTTTGTCAATGTTGTCTAACCGCATCGTCGCGCACCCGGGCTTCATTTTGTCAGCAGGATCGATTTTGCTTGAAAATCGTTTACAGGAAGATGTTTCGAGATTACAGCCGAAACAGTTGTTTTAGTCTCACGACAATAGTCCTTATCCTTCCGCGGAAGGAAATCGCGACTTTCTCCAACTGCAAGAACCTTCCGTTTGTCTAGGCCCTCTTATTGCATTAGTTGACACCGTTTTATTCCCACTTCGACGATCGAAAATCCTGGTTGACATATGAGCCTAATTCTACGCATTCGGTTGACTATTTCTCTTGCATCCGGATTGCATCTTAATCCAGACCCGGATGATGAAATAATGCAGGGAGAGTTTAACCGTCACACGATACGAGGGTTGCAGGCATGCTAGATGCTCGATCTTAGGAATCAGTTATAAATAAGTTCAACTTAAAAGACTTTTTATTTTGTCGCCACTGGAGGTCGATAGTCTTTGTCGTGAAAATGATAAAACATTACGTAAAAGTTCTGCGACCCTCGACTTTTACTTGTTTTTTCGGGTAGACGACTCACGTTAGAGGTAGGAGTGTGCTCGATTCAGTCCAACTTTTCTTTTAGGGACATTCACTCTTTTCGACGTCAACTTTTTGCCCCTACTATTGGATCGAACGTCTGCTAAGGGTGTCTGCGAGCGGCGAGGGTGGGCCGTCAACGGTGAGCAAGCTCATTATGAGAGACGGAATGTTATGTGCGTATTCGGCATGGATAAGGCCCACAGGTACAAAGCACATTGCATCACTCACCAACAGATTCAGATACAGCCTAAGCAGCGAGAAGTCAAAGTCCATGACCGAAATTGCCGTCAGGTGGGAGGAAACAGGGAACCTAGGCACAGGACCACGAGCTTCGGGTGAGACTGGGCATCCTCAAATGAATTGCCTTCAACGCACAGCACCTGTCTGGCATCGAGCAAGTGGGCTTCTCTACGGGTGTCATGTTACAAATTCAGCCTACTTTGGTGGTCGACTTACAGATCTGGCCAGCTTCCTTGGCTTTCAGCCTGCTGCGGTGGTGTACTGAGGGAATCTTTCGGATATGGCCGTCGTTCTCGATATCGTTTACGGATATGGCCATTGTCGGCAGTCGTGTCAGTTCGTTCAGACATTATCGAAGCCCGCAGATCCGTCGTCGCATGTGCGAAATGCGCGCCACAAGTTCCGCTATCTCGCAAATTTTCCGGAACAGCCCGAAGACAAGGCCGCGGTGCGCCGCATAACACCTGAGAGGGAAAAAAAAAACAACGATCCTTTCAGGTCGAACGCACTTCGCTTCAAAGCAAGCTGCTCTCGGTCAGTGCGTTTGTTTTTCCCTACGCTACCACTAAACGAGGCCCCCTGAATCCCCAGGGGGGGAAGCCGGTTTCCGACATGACCATAATCAATCGTTTGTGACAAAAAATTACAAACGAGTGTAAAATTGATTTGAAAAACATATTTTTCAATACATTTTATTCCTCTTAATTTCACTAATTAGGTTAATTGATCCATATCAACTCTTGTAATATTCTTTCAAGTACGTGAACCATAGATACGGATGTCCATAATGAATCAATAGTGATTTCATCTTCATTTATATTATAAATGACATATAATTGTTTCATGAATCTATACAACGTGACTTATGATAAACTTTGAATGCAAATTATGAAGCATCTCCTTTACAAACAAGAACATGGAGAATGTAACATACTTCATGATTTCAACAATAGCTGACAACAGCGCCTTGCAACATCATGCCGTGTACATATTTCTAGATTATTAAATGGAATGGAAGATGCTGATCATGCCTTCTTTTTTGTAAGAACGTGAAAGTGCAATGATGAATCTTTATCACTGTTTATTAAGGTTGGAGTTGGAGTTTTCACCACTTTAGAAAATGATTTGACTATCAATAGACATTTAGGTTTCATGTATGTGCCTTGGTGTTTATGGAACTTGTACATTTTTCTCGGTGAAGTGGCTTTACACCCCATTTTTCTTGGTTTGGACCAATGGTAACAAAAAGAAAACATGGATACCAGTTCTTGTTTATACTCCACGCAAAAAAAAGTGATAAACCCAGCATTGGCGGCAACGTCATACAACGACAAGTTTGAATGAGCGAACTCTACAAACATTGTAAGAGCGGAGTTTTCGACAGAAGCATGGAGCAACCTGTTTGACTATCCTTCTACATGAGCAGTGCAATCACATGCCACATGTCCGCAAATGTTACACTTCATGCACAGACGATTTTGCATGTAGCGGGCGCGTCGTTCCATGCGAGTAGTCCTTGGACGACCATGGCCTTGCCGCCTTTGTGGTGCTCCATATTGCTCATCAAGACCCAAGTCTCGGTACGTGATGTTGGGTAGAGCCTTCGAGTAGAACGCCTGCCATTCGCATGTGCGATATGCAACATGGCAATGTGCGACTCTCTACGCGTTTGTCGTGCGGATTAGAGCCATGGCATGCACACATGGGAGTCGAAACTCTTGAAAGAGAATGCATGTGCAAGTGCCTTCGGTGAGGTTGACAAGCCGAGGCACTCCATTGACATGGCGTGCCATCACATTTTCTTGCATTGGTGTGCTTGGCACAACATCATAGGTGAGCAACTCATTGAAGCGCCGTTGTAACATGGCCGCAACATAGGACGTCTTTTCTCCTGAGTGTGCGGTCGCTTCTCTTCCACGTTTGTAGAACAGCGACTCCACGCACTCATACAACAACACGAAGCAATTGAAGGGTGGCAGAGCTCGGGTGCCAACAATGCTGCTGTTCACACTTTCGACGACGTTAGAGGTAAGGAAACCAAACCTTGGGAGGGGGAAAAACAAATTTGCCCAACACAAGGGGTCTATGCTGGTTCCCTCTCGATTGTCGCCAAGTAGGTAGTTTGCCGCAAGCCCATCCACGGCACGGAGCTATGCCTCTAGCAAATCCCATTGCTCTCTTGACCTCGTGCGTGCCATTTTCCAAACGATACGCTCCGCCGCCCTGTCGAAGTTGTTTCGCAGGTTCATCCCGAGATGCCAATAGCAATAGCTATGACACGCACGGGGGAAGTTGACTTGCACACCCTGCAAGGTTTGACAGAATAGAGAGTGTAATGAGGCATGGTGATGAGTACAAAAAAGTTCATGTTGAGCAACATAGCACTGTTGGAGTCATGTAACATCGGACACATTGTATTTCTACTTACTTGAAGAATGCCAGTGTGTCGATCACTGATGAGGACGCATGGTTCTTGCGAAGCACCTTCAAACGCTCGTGCGAGATGGTACACGAACCAGTCCCAATTGATGTTATTCTCACAATGAACTATAGTCATGGCCACAGGGGCGATCTTGTTGTTGCTGTCAAGAGTCGTGGCAAGCAGCAGCACTTGTTGATAACCATTCTTCATGAAAGTGCCATCAACCGTAAGGATACGTCGGCCATGTTGAAATGCGTGGCGGCAGGCTCCAGGCGCTAAGAACACGCGTGCAAAATGGCCGAGACCATCATGCTCACATGTCGCATAAGTGTTTGGATCATTCTGATGAAGCCATGAGGCGCCAATACAAATGAACAAGGGTTTAAACTGAAAGGTTCAAACAAAAACTAAGGATTTAAAGCACATTGCAAACAATTGAAGCAACGTAAACTCACCTTAAGAAGAAAAGGCCGAAATTTCTTCCAAGACTGTGTTATGTGACCAAACAACTCATTCAGTGTGCGTTGGCGTGCACGCCAGACAGTCATGTAAGGGACAATCATGCCGGCTCCATCGTTGGCAACAGCGCGGCACTGTCGCATGGTCGCTCAAGGGTTATCATGCATTGTGTTTTGGATGAGCGCCTGGATGAACTGTGTTGAGGAGACAGGATGTGCTCGCATGGCATCACCTGCATAGTTATGACCATCTGCAAAGTAGGACACGACTACGGCACTGTGGCGCTTGCTCCAAGCTGCACGAATGCCAAAACTACATCGAGACTCCTTCGCATGATAAAAACACGCTTCAATTTGTCGTCCAGAGGACCTGGGCCAGCGCAGACGGACAAGTCGCTCAGTTGCGTGTCGGAACAGAGCAAGTTTGAAGTCTTTTGCGCTTTCAAAACGATCTTCCTTGCGGAAGGCAGGCATGGATCTCGTTCCATCTACGGGCCGAGCTTGGATGGTAGCACCATCAATGAACCTTAGATTTACAATGCCTTCTTCTTCGGTGACAGTCCCATCCAAACCTGAGGCATAGTAAACGAAGCATTCACTGAACTGTCGTTGCAGAGAGAAATAGAGGGCAGAGCATAATTTATGCAAGGAGCGTTAGAGTACAAACATTATGATCCATTTTTTACTTACCATCAACCTAGTTGTGTCCAGGGATGCTACCAGATGCAGGAGTGCCCTGCGTGACGGTAGCTTGAGGAGGATGTTCCATCTCAATATCTTCGTCAACATCATCCAACACAAGCTCCACCTCGGGATCTACGAGGGTATCGGGCTCATCGCGTGATGGCCGCGTAGGTCGGTATGTGTACATGTCTGCGTCCAAGTCATCCGACTCCACGGTCCCTACGGTTGTCGCTCCACCACCGTAGGCCTGTAAAAGTATGTCACTGTCAATGCTGTTGTCATTGTTGCATCACATTACATGACAATCACATCACATCGCATTGCATCACAGCTCATCACATAACACCACACCATATCGCCTCACATTGCACCACATCGCATGAACCACATCTCATCGCATTCATTGCATTGCATTGCATTGCATTGTATTACATCTCAACGCATTGCATCACATTGCATCGCTGCGATGTCGATGTCCATGTCGACGTTGATGTGGATGTCAACGTCGACGTGAACATCGACGTCGACGTCAACGTCAACAGTGATGTTGTTGTAGATGTCGCTGTCGATGTCGTTGTCAATGTCGCTGTCACTGTTGCTGTAGCTGTCGCTGCCGCTGCCGCTGTCGATGTCAATGTCGATGTCGATGTCGATGTCAATGTCGATGTCGATGTCCATGCGATGTCGATGTTGATGTCGATGTCGATGTCGATGTCGATGTCGATGTCGATGTCGATGTCGATGTCGATGTCGATGTCGATGTCGATGTGCATGTCAAGATCGATGTTGATGTCGATGACGAAGCTGTTGTCAATGTCGCTGTCGATGTCGACGCCGATGTCCATGTGGATGTCAATGTCGTTCTCGATGTCGATGTCGATTTCCATGTTGCTGTCGACGTTGACGTCGACGTCAACGTCGACATCGATGTTGTTGTCGATGTCACTGACGATGTCATTGGTGCTGTCGCTGTCACTATCACTATCATTGTCGCAGCCGCTGCCGCTGCCATTGCCGCTGCCACTGCCGATGTCGATGTCAATGTCGATATCGATGTTGATGTTGATGTTGATGTCAATGTCGATGTCGATATCAATGTTGATGTCACTCTTAATATCAATTTTGATGTCGATGTCAATGTCGATGTTGATGTCGATGTCGACGTCGAGGTCAACGTTGCCATCAATGTTGTTGTTGATGTCGTTGTCGATGTGGCTGTCAATGCCGTTGTCAATGTCGATGTCGATGTCGATGTCTTTGTCACTGTTGCTGGCGCGCTCGCTGCCGCTGTGGTTGCCGCCAGGGATGGCAGCAAAACTAACGGTACCGCGGTATACCGTGGTTTTGTACCGCGCTATCGTGGTACCGCGGTACCGGTATTCTTTTGGCGGTACCCGGTACGGTATCGGTACCCACCTCAAGGGGTACCCCTCTTCTGTACCGCGGTATGGTACCGCGGTACTTTGAAACTCAAAGCAACAGTCGCAAAGTTGTATTTGAAGTCACCGTTTTCTAGCCTGTTCTACACATTTGCAACGGATTTCTACGTAATTCGTGCTAGAATTTCAGTATTACTCAATTTCCCCACTCGAAAAATGAGTTTCAGAATCGACGGTACAGGATGTACCGCAGTACAAGTGGAATACCGCGGTAGTCTACTAGTACTGCGAGTAACGCGGTACCGGTACCGGTATCGGTATTGACCCACCAATAATTTTGTGTACCGCAGTACGAGTAATGTGGTACTCGCATACTGCGGTACTTTGGTACCGCGGTACTCAATACCACCGTTTACCATCCCTGGTTGCCGTTGTGGCTGTGGCTGTCGCTATGGTTGTCACTGTCACTGTCACTGTCACTCACACTATCACTATCGCTGTCACTGTCACTGTCACTGTCAATGTCACTGTCACTGTCACTGTCACTGTCACTATCACTATCACTGTCACCGTCACTAGCAATGTCACTGTCATTGTCACTGACACTATCACTGTCACTGTCACTGTCACTATCACTGTCACTGTCACTGTCACTGTCACTATCACGTTCACTATCATTGTCATTGTCATTGTCATTGTTACTGTCACTGTCGCATCACAGCACAATCACATCACATCGCATCGCATCGCATTGCATCACATCACATCACATTACATCATGCCATATCGCATCACAATGCATCAATCGTATCTCATCGCATTTATTGCACTGTATTGCATTTCATCACATTTCATCGCATTCCACCATATCATATCAAACAACATCACATGACATCATGTCATATGCTCTATTGTTGATGTCGATGTTGATGCCAATGTTGAGCGTCCATGTTGCTATCGTGGCCGCAGAGCTGCCGATGTCAATGTTGCTGCCATTGTAGAGTCACACTTAAGCACAACAGTCAGGTGCGTAGTAACAATTATAGTCACATGCACATTCATATTGCCATTCACATTCAAATTCACATCCACATTCACATTCACATTCAGTTACACATTCACATTCACATTCACATCCACATTCACATCCTCTCTGTCCCCCCCCCCTCTCTCTATCTCTCTCTCTCTCTCTCTCTCTCTCTCTCTCCCTCTGTCTCTCTCTCTCTCCCTCTCTCTCTCTCTCTCTCAATGTCCCCCCCCCTCTCTCTCTCTC